>PVKM010000108.1:0-148605 GCA_004027735.1 Carollia perspicillata | reverse complement strand
TGGGAATTGCGGGGAGGGGGGTCCAGGACTTGGGGGCGGTGGTAGACCAGTTGTCACTCCAACCGCTATTAGCATTCAGAGCGAGTCAGGCGATTAATTTATTTATATGTGGATTACATAAAACCTGTTATAACGTCTGCCCATCCAGTTCACCCTCTCTCCGCTCTTCGCAGTGAGTGGGTTTCTAGTTCAGAAACAAGTTTACAGGGGAGAAGGTTGTAAAATCTCAAATTCTGTCCTCCCTGTCCCTCCCTCCCTCAGAATAAGAGAAAGGCTAAATTTTTAGAGGGATAAATTAATGAAGATTTTAAAAATAGGCACACGGGGGGAAACTAACTTAAGACATTGAAGCTCCTGCTGAGGCACGGGAGGGAGTCAGTTACTCTCGTGTGGTGAGAAGGAGAACCGAAGGCGCTGCTCTTAAACCCTTAGACAGATTTGTTTCTGATCAGGCGGGTTGTCTGAGGGGAGGTTTAGCTTCAGCATCTCGTCTGGCTGTGGGTTTGGTTTAATTGCTTCGTTAGTTATTGGGGGAGGGACTCTTAATGTGTAAGACGTTGGTGTGTGCGTGGTGGGGGTGGGCGGGACGTTTGATAGCGCAGGGAAATCGGTCCCGAGTGGACTTCCAGCTGCTCCCCTGCTCTCTCCCTTTCTAGTCGGCGTTCTCTGATGGTGCCTGGGCTGCCAACTCACCCGAACCCCGGGCTTGACTCCGTTTTGTAGGCCCTTTACTTGTTTGTGTGACTTTCTAGTCCTTTCCAGTCTCTTTAGATATTTTTAACATTTCATTTTTTAAAGACCCGGAAAGTTGAAGCTCAGAATCTCCTCTCCAAAAACAAAAATGTATACGGGGTAGAAAGTTGAAAGAGCTATTGAGTGGGGTGAAAAACCGAGTCTCAGAACAAAGGTCCTAGTTGTTAGAGAAAAAGGCAAGAGGCCTATATATGAGGCCTGTGTGTGTCCCATTTACACAGGGGGTGAGAGGTTGGAGAAAAGGCCCAGTGAGGCTTGAGGAGTGGAATTAGCAGAGGTTTAGAGACAATAAACTGCAAAAGGTGTTAATGAGGCTTGTATTCATATTTACACCATGCAAAGAATATTGAGTGTGAATTTTAAACAATTTCTAATTCTTTTGCAAGTCCTTGCTTGTGTTTAGCCCCATGAATATTGAATTAATGTGACTTTTGTATCATCTTTATGAGGTTGTTTGGAGAGTTTTTATTTCATTTATTTTAAGCTTAAGAGAGAACATTAACAGGGTCGGGGTTTGTGGGCTTTGTCCACAATTGCCTTTCTATGAATGTGCCAATATCCATAAGAATTGAAGAACTGTAATTAAGATTATAATTTTTTCCATTTGCTTCCCAGTTTTTCAGGAGTTTAAGTGGTTTTTCAATCTGCTCAGCTGACATTTAGTTTGTGTCCATGAACAGACTTTTTGTTTTAGTTTTGCATTCTGTAAAAGTTTCAGAATACTTTTTGCAGTTAGAGTTCCAGAAGGTACTAAACTAAAATAATTACATTTTTTAAATGAAGGGGATACTAGGCCAAGGTAAAATCAGTGATTTCTAGCTAAGTAAATTTGAAGTAATGTATACTTGTCCATTTTAACTTTTAAGTTTACTTATTATATTATCTATATAAGGTTTTGTGTTCCTATTTCGAAGACATCTTAGCAGAGAGACACCAACTGGCTTAGGAATTCATACCCTGCCAGTAAATGCCTATTGTTGACCTTGAGCTATTCACTCACTTTATTGGGTCTCCATTTATTTTATCTGTAAAATGGGAGTGGACAATCACTGTATTACCTCACTGGGTGGTTGTGAGACCCAGTGAATATAATGGCTCTGAAAAACTACAAACTGCTAAAGAAGTGTAAGATACTAGATTCAGAAAATTATATTACTTATTTTGAAGTCATTAATAAAAGATAGCAGTTTCTTATCGGTAGTGGTGATTGGGGGAGGTTAATGGTAGTTTGAAGATAAGAAGTTATAGTACTTTATAATTATTGAAATTGCTGCCAAGTTGGTAGGGGAACTTGGGCCCAATTTCTGTTAAAATTATTTTTATTTTTCATCACCATGATAGATAATTTTCCACCATACAGTCTACTGAATAAATTTGTTAATCCTTTTTAGAGATATTTTAAACAAATTTTTTTATATTATTATTTTTGTCCGTAAGTTAATTTCTTTGCTTAATCTCTTCACCTTTTAACTCATTCTCCCATACCCCCTCAAGTCTGACAGCTGTCAGTTTGTTCTCTGTATCTTTGAGTCTTTCTATTTTGTTAGTTTATTTTGTTTGATTCCACATTCATATAGGTGAAATCATATGGTACAATACTTGCCTTTTTCTGACTGACTTATTTCACTTAGCATAATACTCTCCAGGTCAGTTCATGCTGTTGCAAAAGGTAAGACCCCCGCCCCCGCCCCGCCCCAATGTACCACAGCTGTTTAATCCACTCATCTGTTGATGGGCACTTAGGTTGCCCCCACATGTTGGCAATTGTAAATAATGCTGCAATGAACATAGGGGTGCATATATTCTTTTGAATTAGTGTTTGGGTTTTTTTCACATACATTGCCAGAAGTGGAATCTCTGGTTCATAAGGCAGATCCATTTTTAATTTTTTGAGGAATCTCCATACTGCTTTCTTCCACAGTGGCTGCACCAGTCTGCCTTCCTAGCAGTAGTGCACTAGGGTTCATGTTTCTCTACATCCTTGCCAATGCTGGTTGTTTTTGACATTTTTTAAATTGAAAAATATGTACCTATGTTTGGTATGTTGCTCTTATGAAACAGACTTTCTAATATCAGTCATTTTAACTTTTTAATAGAATCTAAGAAGGTTTTCTATTTTTGTTTTAATATTAAGTGGGTGGGTGGGGATCTTTTTGAACAAATGTGGTAACAGTTGCCCTTTTATTTTTCCCTTTGCCGAGGTAATTTGATGGACTCAAATTGAAAAAGTCACCTGCTTGTTGCTGCTTGTCTTCACTCTAGTTCTTGCTACTGCCAGCCTGACTTGCATTTTTCCCTTATTTAAGTCACTTGAAGATCATTTCAACTCAGTCCTTCAAATCATTTCCTTAAAACTTTTTCTTTTATTTCTTGGTTGTGTAGATGTGTTTCATTTGGGGATTATAGTGATAAATTTGTTGCCGTGTGTTGCTTTGTTTTCATGACTTCTTGAAAGTCTATAGGCTTCTTGGGGCCATAATTGAATATCATTGTGTTTTTGTGTTTAGCATGAAGCTGCACTCATAAACCTGTTTGGGAATAATAACTGTTGGCCTTTTCACTCTGAACCAATAATGTTAGCCTAGTCTTCCCTACTGTGCAACCAGTCTTCCTGCTTGGAAAGGATCTTGGACCCAACAGGTTCCTCAGGATGCTGTTTGGTTTAGTGATCGTCTAGTGATCGTAGCCTTTTTGTATCTTGGGACTACGGTGACATCAGAGTACCTAGGTAGAGTGGGGGAGTAAGAATTTGGTGGGTATTATACAATAAATATAATTTGTAGATTATTATATAAACCTGGTGTTTGTTCTTAACATGTAATAGCTTTATGTTTGTGTATTTTTTATAGTGCTTGTGTATAGTTCAAATAGCTGTTACAGATTTCTCGAAGGTGTAAACAAAACCCCTAGCAATTGTTCTTTTCAATCCCTGTCTGCTAGTTTACTCTGCATATTAGGTGCTTGCTGCTGAGTCAGTCTCTAGGTTTTTATTTAAGTAAAATTTAACATGGATAATGTCCTGGGTTTTTTAAAATGCAGTTTCCTTGTACACACACAACTTAGATAATGTTATTAACTGATACTACCCCCAATAAACTTAATTAAAAATGCAGTTCTTTAATTAAATGTTATATCATAATTTATTGGTAGTTTCAGGTTATTGGCAAAAGAAGTTGTTTCCGTAATCCCCATAGTGGCTCAGTTTATTTCTGAGGTCTTTTAGATTTTGGTTGTGATTTTTGTAGTTTAATTAAACTGGATTAGCCAGAAATAAACAGAACTTGTCTGTTACTCAGACTTAACCTGGTTTCTCTTGAGTGTGCAGAAGCTGTTGGTCATAGTCAGTTTTATGGTTATACTTGAATTTAAAACATCATTTTAGTGTCCCGGAATAAAAAAGCTACCTGCTCCTGTGTTTTTTTCTTTAGTGAACACAGTTCAAGTGAGTGTCTGATGTGAAGGTAAGACTTGGATGCCAGTCCTGGCATTGCCTTTTCTATCTTTGTGTTCTTAGACACACAAATAATCTTTGTGAGTTTCAAGTGCCTAATCTGAAAAATGTGGCTTATTGCCACTTAATCTAGAGTTAATTATCATTTATATGCTGGACACTACATTTAGGGAATTAGGGTACAAAGATGGATTGAAACACAGGGCCTTTCTTCTCTGCTTCATTGCAGCATTGACCCATCCCTTCATTTGGTAACACCCTTCCACCTAGAACATACTTCTGTTATATTATGTAGGTATTCTACTTGAAAACATTTGAGTATACAGTAGTATTCTGTAGCTGATTATTAATTCCTTGAAGTGCATGACCCATAATAATTCTTTAAATAATTATTGAATAAGCATTGTGAGAATAAGTGACACTGTAAGTGAAAGTATTTCTTAATGTTTGGATAAACATTTTGGATTGTTAATGCTAAAAAGTTTTGGGGTGTTTTCTTTTTAATCTGAATATGTATTTTAGAGACTACAAGTTTTTATCATACATAATTTAAAAAATTAGGGTGAGCCATTTCATATTAACTGTTCATTATTTACATAAAATAGCTGATAATTTAAATGCTACACTGAGGACCTAAATGTTTTGATACAATGTGCATATTTATTAAATATAACATTGTGTTTTCTACATCATTTTAGTTTATTTTCTTTGTTTTTTATTTATTTTTATAAATGTGATGTTATTACCCATACAGGATTTTGAAGGCTCTTTATAAGCTGGAATGTCTATCAACAAGCCTTCAAGATTGGAAATTACAGCATTTCAGGGTTTAGAATCAACTTGTTGGTTGTCACAGTCAATGAGTTAGTTGTCTTTAAAACTCTTACTCATTCTACCTGTAGGCAGCATTCTGAATAAATAGATGTACCTTGTGATACCTTCTTAAGGTCAAATTAACTCATTTTTGAAGTCCTGCTGGTAATTGTGTGATGCCCTGGAAACCCAAAATGAGTTTTTACAGGTAGCTCCTCTGAAATTCACTGTTGAGTTGTAATTTAAGCAGCTTTGTGTCCTTAGAGAGCAGGTTCATGGAGATCATGGAAAGGGCCTCCCGACCCCCTTTTAAAATTTTTTGAAAACCAAGTGTTTGTAGTTGCCTTGTAAATAGAAAATATATCAAAGTGCTACAACTTGTGCTGTGGCTTGAGTATTTGGTAATCCTGTTTTACACCTTGGCTGCGTGTGGTCAGATTGAGCTGCTTGTTCCTCTCTGAACAAACCCAGGAAACTTCAGCACACCCGAGTTTGATACCCCGTCACATTTTACATCTCTTTAACACTATGTGTACACTGTCTTCCAGTTACTTCTCTATAAACATTTTACTCTTCTCCCCTCTACTCTTTTTTAAGACATTTTATTTGTTTCAATTATGGCATTCACAGTCTGTTTTATGCAATTTGTTGTTTTACATCTTCTTTACTAGATATTTGGCTTCTTGGGGTAGAGGTCTCATTCTTCTCTCCCCATGGTGGTTGGCACAAGGCTCCTAACATAATGTGTTGTACATAATAAGTGGCAGGGGTAGACTTTGTTTTGGTGACATGCTGAGAAACTATATTATGAAACTAATATTAGCATCATTTGACAGTTTATTCTCAGCCTGCTTATTGTATATTTTCAGGGTTTGGTATCTGAGTGTAGGATCCTAGTTTATAAATTTCTCTGAATTAGACTCATTAAATATTAGCTACTTAAAGGATTGTTAAGGCACTAGACTACTTTAGTAACTTGGTTACCCCAGGCTTAGCATTTGGGGCTTAGGTTTATTAGTAGATGAAAGTTTATTTACCAGTACCTATTAGGGGCTTGCTGTGTACCCAAAACTGGGCTGGGAGGAATACAAAAGGGCATGAGGATGTAGTTCTTGTTCTGAGTTCCGTTAATGTTTTATTTAGTTGATCTTGTCTAACTTACTTGTTAACTATGTATAGTGTAGTGTGTAGCATTGAGAAATATTCTGTAAGTATTCTAAACGCAGGTTTCCTGCATTTTGAAAACCTGATAATGAGAATCTAAGAAACAGATGAATTAGGGTTCAATGTTTGACTTTACTGAATTATTGGCAGTGCCTTCATTATACAAATATTTCATCAGCAACTTGTGTATGCATTTCTGGTTCCATACTAGGCCTGCCTTTTTTGGAGAGTGCTGAGGAGAAATAAGAGATTTATAAAATGGCATCTCTTATGTTGAAGTGTACTTTATTGCAGATGAATTCAAATTATGACAACATATAACAAGTATAATGTTGAGTAGTTGAGTTTTGTACGGTGGGTACTCTGAAGTTTAGAGAGAGATTCAATCCTGGGTTGCAGATCCTGAGGAAGACGTCATGGGGAGAGGAGGGACTTGAACTGACCCTGATTGTTTGGGTAGGTATAGAAGAATGGGGAGCTTAAAGATCTACGTGGTTGTGGCGAGGGTCTGATGGTAAGAAAAACTGGATCTCTGGAGTAGATGAAATAACGTTGAAATTTGGACCGAGATTATTGAAGTTCTTAAATGGGAGATTAAGAAATTAGATTTAACAGATAGATGTTAAATTTATTGTTAATCCCTGAATAAGGAAAGATGACATGAACAAGTTACAGCAATAACTTTATTTGTAAATGACCTACAGGGGAAAACAAGTGCTTTTAGATCTTATGTTTGTATGAAATTACTTCCCTTTTTGCATTGCAGATAAGGTTTTTTTGTGGTGAGTTTTGGGCCTATGATAGCAGTGGAGGTAACACTTGTTCAGTTTCCCTGTGTAATAGTTAAAATAGTTTTGTTCAGTAAGTAGGAATTGGTTAAGTGTCTAATGACTCCCACTGTTCCTCAGTTCAGTCACAGGATTCTTCTTTGAGGAAGCTGGCAATCACATTCAACTCTTAACACATTCAGCTCTTTATTCAGAAGTTTCTTCCTTAAATTTAGGATACTGTTTGAGAATCATTATCTATGATTTTTTTTGTGTGTGAGTTACACAGTAATTTGTTAGTCTTATAGGAGAAAGTTTTGCTTAGCAAAAGTGAATTGTGGTTTAAGTGTTCACATACTTTCATTTACTTTTTAAAATCCATTTTATTATGTTACTGCAGTTGTCCCAATTTTTCCTTTGTCCCCTTCCACCTGGTACCCTCCATTTCCTCTGGCACTCCCTCCTTAGTTCATGTCACTGGGTCATGCATATAAGTTCTTTAGCTACTCCATTTCCTGTACTGTTATAACATCCCCCTGTCTATTCTGTACCTACCAGTTTGTACTTCTTATTCCCTGCACCTTTTCCTCCTCTTCCCCTTTCCCCTGCCAAGTGATAACCCTTCAAATGATCATCATTTCTATGATTCTGTTTTTGTTCTGATTGGTTTCTAGTTTGATTTTTTCCAGATTTTATTTATTTATTTTTAGAGAGAGGGGAAGGGAAGCAGAAAGAGAGGCAGAGAAACATCAGTGTATGGTTGCTCTCACGTGCCCCCAACTGGGGACCAGGCCTGCAACCTAGGCATGTGCCCTAACTAGGAATTGAACTGGCAGCCCTTTGGTTTGCAGGCCCACACTCAATCCACTGAGCTACACCACCCAGGGCACCTAGTTTGTTTTTTAGATTCAGTTGTTAATAGTTGTGAATTTATTGCCATTTTAATGTTCATAGTTTTCTACTTTTTCTTAAGTCCCTTTAACATTTCATATAACAAGGGCTTGGTGATGATGAACTGCTTTAGCTTTGCCTTTTCTGGGAAGTGCTTTATCTACCCTTCCATCTAAATGATAGCTTTGTTGGATAGAGGATTCTTGGATGTATGTCCTTGCCTTTCATGACTGAGTATTTCTTGCCAGTTCCTTCTTGCCTGCAGTATTTCTTTTGAGAAATCAGGTGACAGCCTTATGGGAACTCCCCTGTAGGTAACTAACTTTTTTTCTCTTACTGTTTTTAAGATTCTCTCTTTGGCATTGTAATTATGTATCTTGGTCCACTTTGTGTTCATTTTGTTTGGGACTCTGTACTTCCTAGACTTGTATGTCTATTTCCTTCATCAAATCAGAAACGTTTTCTTTCATTATTTTTTCAAATAAGTTTTCAATTTCTTTCTCTTCTCCTTCCAGACATGATTCAGATGTTGGTGTGTTTGAAGTTGTCCCAGAGGCTCCTTAGCTTATCTTTGTTTTTTGGGGTTCTTTTTTCTTCTTGCTGTTCTGACCGAATATTTTATTCTACCTTATGTTCCAAACCATTGATCTGATTCTTGGTTTCATGCACTCCACTGTTGGTCACCCATAAATTGTTCTTTATTTCATGTAGTGTAAACTTCACTTCTGCCTGGTTTTATGTTGTTGAAGCACCCGATGAGTTAATTGAGCATCTTAATAACCAATGTTTTGAACTCTGTGTTTGATAGATGCCATATTTTTCAAACCATAAGATGTACCTAGGTTTTAGAAGAGGAAAATAGGGAAAAAAATTGAAGCAAAAATATTTAATAACATGAATAACATAGTATTTCACCAATGTAAATCTAAACAGAACTCAACAGCAGCATTAACAACCATTATTCCTTCCAAATTTGGGGGTGGGGTGGGGAATGTGTCTTATAGTCCGAAAAATATGGTAATCAGTTGCTTATCTCCATTTCATTTAGTTCTTTTTCAGGAGTTCTGGTCTGTTCTTACATTTGGGCCTTATATTTTTGTCTCCTCATTTTAGCAGCCTCCCTGTGTTTCTATGTATTAGGTAGTACTGCTATGACTTCCTCTCTTAGTACTGTGGCTTATTGTAGAAAAGTACACAGGTAAGTTGGATGGGGTGGAGCCCTAGGTAATCAATCACCAGGGAGCAGCAACCCTTGTGAACCAGGTTGATGGGACTCTTGTTGAGGCTGACAGAGTCTTCCGATATGGTGTGGCTTTTTGTGAGAGAGGGCTCAAGAAAGGGGACAATGCTGCTACCTGGCCTTTGGAGTTTTGTCTGGGAGGAAGCTGTTCCCTGGCACTTGCCCTGATGCCAGACACTTCAGTTTCTTCCGGTATGCTACTGGTGCCCTTCCAGCTGCTGCCATGGTACTGGAGCCTCGAGGAAATGAGTAGATGTAAGCCTTAAGTCTGTTGCAGGCCTTTTTAAGAGGAGACAACAGAGAATCCCAGTTTCTTCTGCCACCCAACCACCCGTTTTTTACAGCCAGAATTTATGGGGATTTAACGTGACCTGACACTGGAACCCTGGGCTGGGTGGTCTGGTGTAGGGCTAGGATCCCTCACACAGGAGGTCCCTTCTGATTTTTATCCATCACACGTGGGTGTGGGACTGCCTGTTCCACATCTCCATGTCTCCACCCCTCCAACAGGTCTGGATGAATGACTTCTTTAATTCCTTTGTTGTTGGACTTCATACAGCTTGATTTTCTGAGGATTCTTGGTGATAATTGTTTTGTAGTTTCAATTGTAATTTTTGCTGTGGTTGTGCAAGGACGCAGGCTGTGTTTCCCTACACTTCCATCTTGACCAGAAGTCTGTTTATGTACTTTTAGAAAGTGAAAATTAATATTAACCTACTTTAATCAAGTTAAATATTTTAATTCTAGTTGATGCCATAGTAGACTTTGTTATCCCTTTACTTTTATGAAAGTACATACAACAGCACTTTAAAAATGGGAAATGAGGTTAGATGGTGGCAGAAGGGAAAATAAAGATAAAGAGAATAACTTCTTATTCAGCAGTCTAGTAACCATAATATATTTACCTCTCTTTAGTAGCTTTTGTTTCTAGTGTGTTCTTGTAGACTTTGCTGACTGCATTTTTTATTAATTTGATTCTTCCTTATGTGGAGGTAGCAGAGATACAAGCTCTTAATGCAAGTTTATGACTTAATACCTTTGAAGGTTGTATAGTCCCAAAGTTGTGGGGTTTTGTGAACTTCAGAATAAAAACATCTGTGAAATCTGTGTATATTACTGCTACAACAGGCAAGAGTGCCTATTTGTCTGCAAGACAGGCAGCTTCCTTTTTTTTTTTTTTTGCCTGTATGAATCAGATATTTCCATTTCTTACCCACCTAGAAAATCTACTTAGTCTCCACAGATAATTTGACCTATCTCTACCCCTCTTTCCTATACCCAAAAACGTTTGTGCCCTTCTCCCAGTAAATGGCAACAATTAGTCTGAACTTGGACAAGATTCAGTAGTTGTTAACCTTGTGATCAGACCTGTTTGCTAAATATTTCTCAACTGTCAGGAGGAACTTGAGTGTTTGTTTTCACATTTAGACCTCAAGATACTTTTCTTAGAAAACTCAATTGTTAATTACAGAGTTCATCTTTTTCACTCTTCATCCTGTCTTCTGAAAAGTTTTGCCCTTCCAGTTGCTGCTCTGAGGTGAGACTTGGGGAATTTCAGCCTTCGGTGTGGTGCACTGTAAGATGATCTGCTTCTGCTGCTGCTTCTAACCATCTAGTATTACTTTTCAGCTACCTGTATATTAGGCCATGCCATTTTTTCCAGGTATCTTCACATTGCACAAACTAAGTACTAGTGAGAGAAATTACTGAAGAGATAAGAAGCCATCATTTTGGATCTTCATTGTAGCACCTGCTTTAAATGATAATTTATATTTCTTGGCTCAGCTAAGGAATTGGTAAACTTAATGTTTGCTGGAATAGCAGCATTTCTCTCCTGTGGGGTGGGCCTTCTACATCATTCCTGTGTGTACTTACGTTTAGCTTTTTAATGCTTTGCTGCTTGTTACTAAAAAATTAGTTCATAATTGCACAATTAACTTTGGAGAGTTTATTATATTTAGCGAAACTTGAAACTTTTTTAGGATGCCTGCTGAGTTTATTTAAAATTTTAATTCAGTAGTAAAGGGTTTGGGAAGTTTCCATGTAACTTCAGAGAGGTTTAAAGTTAGAAATGGTTTAATCTGTAGTTCTAAGGAACGTAAAGTCAAGAATTTGCTAAAACAGTGGTTCTAAAAATTCTGCAATTATTTTTGTTTTAGGGGATAGTATTATAATCGTGGTGAAGGAATTATTTTGGTTTCAGCAACTGATTGCTGCATTTTTCTTTTGAAGATGTTGCTTGAAGTGCATTACCAATAATCTTACACCTAGAAAATCAGTAAGACATCTCTGCTCTTACTGAAGTTAGTCTGAAGTTGGCAGTGGAGATCGAATTAATGTATGTGTATGAACAATAAGCAAATGGTATGTATTATTATAAGTCCAAGAGCACTTTCTGTTTCAGGTTCTAGTTCTATATTTGGGATTATGAAATATATATATATATGATTATGATTTTATAGTCTCACAGGGAGCGTGGTAAACTTGAGAACAAAATTAACTATAAAAACTATTAAACTAAATTCTGAGATATTAGTCAGATGTCTCATCAGGTGACTAGTTGTTTGTAATAGAGAATATGGTGAAAATGTTAACAAGGTATTTCTCAGAATAGTTGTATTATCTGCATCCATGTATACTTGACCACGTTGAATTTCTTAATTCCTTGTTACTTTTTTTATGTGTTTTCCTGTAAATATGTGTAATATATTTAAAATAGTAATCTAGATCAGTCCGTTGGTATGAGAGGTTAATGATATTAGAATAATAAAAGACTGTATAAGTAATAATAATGGCAGGTAATTCAGCAAGTAATCTCTTGAATCTTTCCCTTGGCTGAGTGGTACTTTACATAGGTTAGCAGTCTCCAGGGCGCTGGAATGGGAGGTAGGTAAGATGGAGGTATATAATGAGTTAGCCATTCTAGACAGAGAGTGACTAGGGTAGATGAGAGTCTGTCAGAAGAGGCTGTACTCTCTCTGGCAGAGGATAGTTAAATGTACTGAGTAAATATATTTTGCATTCTGTTTGTTTTCTATGGCTTTTTCATGAGGTTTTTGGCCCCGTATCTTTATATAGGATTATCATATTCTTCCCATGCTTTGAATATTCCTGGGTTATTCATAAACTCAATTGGAGTAATAGGAAAAATATGAGTATAGTGGAAAATAACACAGAAGTATTGCTAGGTAGCTGAGGTGGCTAGGAAAGGACCAGAGCCAGAAAAGTCCAATTAAGGGCTTTTATTCAAGGCTGGGCACTTTGATCAGGCAGGCTGGGTCCCGAGGGAGTGCAGCCCTAAGGGAAAGGGTAGAAGGGCTTTTAAGGTGTGTAGCAGACCCCCGGGGGAGGGTGAGTCACCCTGCTGATCTGTTCCAGGTGTCCTGGGTAAGGGATCAGGGAAGGCTGATTCTGTAGAGAGGGGAGGGGCCAGTGAAGATTCAATGGTTTTTGGCAGGATTCCTGCAGCAGTGCTTCTGATACAGGGAATCTCCTGGTCAGGTGTTTAGCTGGTGATGTAGACCTTTGTTCCAGCGTAGGTCTGTGTCTGTGGGTTAGGTCCATGTCCCAGTACATTCTAACAAGTACGATCCCATTAATATCTATGAATACATTTATTTGAACATTTTATTTATTTTTAAAGTGGGCAATATTTATTATATAACTTTAGTTTTAATGGAAAATTTGGTTTCCCATGGCTGTACACATATACAGATTTTGAAGGCTATGGGCATTTAAGCCAGGCTTGTGCATTTAAACAAGCTCCTTCATATTTTAGCTGTGATCTTGGGCAGGTCATTTACACTGGCTTAGTTTACTTGGGTGTAAAATGGTTGCTGTTAGGATCTTGTATAAATAGTATATACTTGATAAATTGTAGCTATTGCTATTTTTATTCCCAAAAATGTATATTAATTTGTATAGTTTAGAAGGGAGTTTACACAATATCATCCTTAAAATGGGTCAGCAAACTCTTTGCAAGATGCCAGATAGTAAATACTTTCGTATTTTCAAGTCATGCAATACGCATCAGAACTTACTCTGCTCTGACAGGGATCGTAGCCCATAGCCCATAGAACATGCTATGGGCTATGTTTTAATTAAACTTTTTTACAACATGAAGTGGTGGGTCACATCTGGCCTGCTGGTTGTAGTTTGCCAACCTCTGCTCTAGAATATTACTTACTGCCTTTACTTAGTTCAAAAGAATTTGAAGTGCCTTTTTCTGTTTTAAAGATAATGTGATGCTGTCTTCATAATAAAGGAGTTTAGGGTAAGTTCCTGGCTTAAGAGCTGTGACTGGGATTCAGCCTAAATTATAGCTCTTAACCATGTTACCCCTGCAACCTTGGGTAAATCACTTTATTTTGGCTTCAGCTTCCCCATCTGTAAATTGGGAATAATATATAGTTTTGTTAGGATTAAAATAGTTAATATGTAAAACTTCTAGAACAATGCCTAGTACAGGATAAGTGGTAGCAAAGTGGATAAGGTCTACTGTTAGCAACTGTTCTTTTTGAGAGGAAGCATTTGTATTTTTCTTTCTTTTATTGATCGCCTATCTAAAAAGATGATGGATTTCTCTGATACCATCTTAGAATTACTTGAATAGTAGTATTTCAGAATTGAAAAAAGATTATTTGAGAGAGTGTTGGTGGACTCTGCAGCAAGATGAACTTGTGTTCTAGTTTCCTAGTTGTTAGGTTAGGCCAACAGGCAATTTATTAAATGTGTAAATTATAGAAAATACAGACTAAACGGGATTCCTTTGAGTTTTTAATGAGACTGAAATCTTAGTACAGTAGTTCACAGTTAAGTGATCAAATAGTAGTTGCTATTTTTTATTAGAATAATGGCTCTTAGAAGTCATTTAGCAGTAGCTTTTATCCTGATAGTTCTTTTAAATGGTGGCTTATTTTTACAGTTGATATACACATGTAAAATTACAGGCAGCAATGTGTGAATTTATTATTTTTAAGATGCTATAATTTAGGTGTTTAGTAAATTTAATGGACAGTTAAAATGCAGCTTTAACGATCGAAAGGAAAAATATCCTTGACCTGGATTAACATGTATTTTGAAAACTATTGGGAGGCAGTTTCTACATTTGATACAGGTTCAAAGGCTTTTATTATCATTGCTCATACTTCTAAATAAGTAGGTCAGATTGAATGTATATATGGGTTACCTTTTTTGATATCTTTTTGACATTATTATTTCAGACTTATAAAATGTAAAAGGTAATGTAAGGGATATCCCATATTCCCTTTACCCATTTTGAAGGTAATTTTTTTGTTAGTAAGTTTGTTTTTTCTAATCAGTAGGAATCTTCATTTATTTTTTAAAAAAGAAATATATGTGGTAAAATCTGGAAAAAGGTCAATACAGTGAACACATTTTTTTCCATGTGGCTCTTTACCAGTCATTATACACTTGTGGACTTTTCAGAGAGATGTGAATGCATGGTGTAATGTATTATTCTGAACGCTTGGCCATTATTAGTGAACATTATTATACTGAATCTTAAGGCCCTCATTGGCACTTGGGCACTCCTAAGTGGCCCTGCTTTTTAATGGCCTGTGTGCGTGAATGTGCCTCTGCTTCTACCCCTTACTAGTTAGGTGGGCTTGGGTATGTTTAGGGACTATGTGTGCCATTCCCTACCACTCCACCCCCCAGCTTTTAATACAGGTTGTATTGTAAAACTGTTTTCTAGAATTGTGTAAGGTGTGAGGAGGTAAGTTCAGAGTGAAAGAAGTCCTATGTCACATGGCATTGAGTGTGTTAATTCTGATAGTTCAAAGGTATTTTAAAAAGTATATTAGTTCTCAGCACTTCTCCCTAGTTGAGGGCCTCAAAATACAGCCTTCTTTAACTAAATACTTTTAAACCTCTTTTTTTCTGAGAGTAACCAAATAAGTGAGGGCTTTTTTTGCGAGGGCAGCAAGTGGAGGGCTTGTGTGCCAGGGCCTGTTTTGTATACCTACTTTTCCCCACCCTGTATAGTGCAAAAACTTCTGCCCTTAACTTTTAGCATATAGTATCTTTTCTCTTCCTGAATGCCCTCTTTCCCTTTGCCTGCCATTTCTTAGTATTCCTTTATCTGTACTTGTCCACTTGAAGAATCTTAGGTGAAAGGACTTAAACATTTTTCAGAATAAACTTTGAATAGTTTAGACTATTCTTTTGGAAAGAGTAGTTTCAGATTTACAGAAAAGTTACAGAGAAAGTTATCTATGCTCCTCACTCAGTTTCCTTTTCATTCAGATCTTAAATTAGCATGATTTATTTGACTCAACTAATGAACCAGTATTGACACTTTACCACCTCTACTGTATTGGATTTCCTTAGTTTTTACCTCATGTCTTTCTGTTCCAGGATTCCATCCAAGGTGCCCGCCACATTACATTTAGTGAGCAATATTTAAAACCTTATAATTTTTTAGGCATGTATTTCTGATTATAGAGTGATAGTTAAAATTCAAATACAGAAAAATGTAAGACAATTAAGAACCATCTGTAATCTCCCCACTTGGTAATAACCACCGTAAACATTTTTGTATTTTCTTACATCTTTTATTTATTTTTTACATATTTTAAAGATTTTATTTATTTATTTTTAGATAGAGTGATAGGGAGAGAGGGAGAGAAACAATGCATGGTCACCTCTTGAGTGCCGCAGCCCCGCCCGGGGATGTGGCCTGCAACCCAGTCATGTGCCCTGACAGGAATCAAACCAGTGACCCTTTGATTCACAGGCCAGAGCTCAATCCATTGAGCCACACTGGCCAGGGCACATGGCCAGTTTTAATAGTTTTAACAAAAATGGGTGTGTAATATATGTTTTCCTTGTGTTATTATATGATGAACATTTTCCTATTTCATTGTTAGTAATGTTTGATTTGTATTTACTTAACCATAATTTATCTCTTTTAATCCTTTGTTAGAGTTTTACAGAACTGTTACTGATAGTACTTAAAGGAACAGCTTAGTACTAAAGCCAAATTTTTATTTTTAGAAAAAGGTTTTATTTATTTAATTTTAGAGAGGGGGAGAGAGAAAGAGAGGGACAGAAACATCATGTGTGGTTGCCTCTCGCGCGCCTCCCACTGGGGACCTGGTCCACAACCCAGGCATGTGCCCTGACTGGGAATTGAACCAGCAACCCTTCGGTTTGCAGGCTGGCACTCACTCCACTGAGTCACACCAACCACGGCTAAAGCCAAGTTTTTAAATGAGGTATTATTTTCCTTTATCTTCTGTACTAACTTGGGAAATGTTCGGGTAATTTGTTTGAGGGATATATTTGTGTGCTTGTGGCAGTCCATGGGAAGAGTCCAAAGGCTCCCTATGACCCATAAGGTCCTATCTTGACCACCTATCTGTCATCTCCTACTTCTACTGGCCTGGAATGCTCCTTTAGGTCTTACATGGTTGTCTCCTCCTGCATGAAGCTCAGATGTTACCCCTCAAAGAGGCCTTAGTTGATCACCCTCTCCATAATAATTCCTTTATCTGCTAGAAATATTTCACCTGCAAGTAATAGAAAACTTGACTTACAGGGCTTTCAAAGATTGGGGTTTATTTTTCCTCATCCAGTGTAGTTCAGCGGCACAATGGTCCCAATGAGGACCAGGCTCTGTGTATTTCACCTCTGCCATTCTTAGCAAGTGGTTCTCTTGGACACCAGATAAGTAGCTGGAAGTTATTATGCTCATCTCATTTGAGGAAATGTCTTCTTTTTTTTTAAATCCGGAATGCAGAAGTATTCCTAGAGGATTCCTAGAATACCTGATCATACCTCCTATTGGGGAGAACTAGGTCATGCCTCTGGCAAAAATAAGAGTAACGGTATTTTTGTCTTTTAAATTCTTTTGATCTGTCATCCATAAGAGATGCCCTATTTTGTATCACCAGTATATTTGTAGATATATGTATGTAACTGAAATAAATTCCTCAAACAATACTTAATCATTATGTCTGCTGCTATTTTCTGTTCTCTATTTCATTTGAAATTTCTGGTTATGACCTTTAAGTCTAAGAATTCTTAACATTTTTTTGTGGTATGGACCCTTTAGTAGTAGTCTGAAGCTGTGGACTGCTCAAAATAGTATTTTTAAACTCATGAAATAAATGCATAAGACAAAAATCCTAAATGTATCAGAATGTTGAAATCCAGCTCTCAGACTGTTAAACTAGTTCGTTGTAAAATAGTAATACATTTATTTATTAGCACTTTCATTCAGTAATGATCTAGCAGCTGTTCAAAGTAGTGATGGTGTAAATAATATTTGGGGGTATCTCCAGCAATTGTAAGGTGATAATATCTGTGATTTCTCTTGGTTCAAAGTCAAAGGTACTGCCAGTAATGTTGTGGTTTGTTGCTTATTCATGATAGAAGGGAATGCTGAATTTCACTTTGAGGTTATTGAAACTATTTATTTTAAAAAATATACTGATTTTAGAGTGAAGGGGAAGGAAAAGAAAGAGAAACCTTGACTTGTTACCTTGACTTGTTATTCCACTTACTTATTCATTCATTGGTTGGTTCTTTATTTTTTATTTTTTTAAAGATTTATTTTTAGAGAGAAAGGGAAGGAAAGAAGTAAAGGAGAGAAACATCAATGTGTGGTTGCCTTTCAACGTGCCTCTCACTGGGGACCTGGTCCACAACCCAGGCATGTGCCCTGACTAGGAATTGAACTAGTGACTTTTTGGTTTGCAGCCCAGCGTTCAGTCCCCTGAGCCACACCAGCCAGGGGTGAAATTAAATTTTTTAATTCAAGTTCGTGAATTCCTGATTATGAATCCCTGGACTATAAACTGGTATCAACGCTCTCCGTTTGTAGTTTGAGAAACATATTGGCCTTAATCCCATCATGACTCATCCCCAAGGGCTAGGGATAAAGGCCCTTACTTCCTCAGAGGAGAAGAGGCTTGTACCTCCTCTAAGGTGGGCTACTTTTAAAAGAATAGAGGTGGGATAGATGGAATTTGGGTAGGGAACACTAGTATCTTCTGCCTTTTCCCCTCCTCTATACTCCCTCCCAATTGCGTAATTTTCCTCACAGTACTATCTAATATTATTTACTGTTTGTCTGCCTCCCCAGTAGAATATAAGTTTTGCAAGGGGGGAGACTCAAAATATTGAAAGCATTAGTTGCTCTCATGAAGTTGATTTTTTAAAAGATTTTTATCTTTTTAGAGAGAGGGGAAGGGAGGGAGAGAGAAACATCGATGTGCAAGAGAAACATCAGTCAGTAATTGCCTCTTGCATGTCCCAAACCGAGGACCTGGCCTACAACCCAAGCATATGATATGTCCTTACTGGGAATTGGACCAGCAATCTTTCAGTTTGTAGGATGATGCGCAACCCACTGAGCCACACCAGTAAGAACTGATTTTTTATTTTAATCATATTTCAGAGTTTTCTTAAAGCATCAGTTCTGATTTATTAAGACACATCAGTGCCTTTTGCACAATTTGAATGCAAATTTCTGTTGATTGAATACATTTTTTCCTGTTCCACATAAATATCTTGGACATCTCCTCAATATTTGGGTTTTGTTAAAAAGCTTTGCTACACCTGTCAGAATGGCTATCATCAGTGAATCCACAAATGACAATAGTTGGTGAGGATGTGGAGGAAAGGGATCCCTTGTGCATTGTTGGTGGGAATGCAGATTGGTGCAGCCATATGGAAAATAGTATGGAGATTCCACAAATGAGATTCCACTTCTGGGTATTATCTGAAGAAACACAAAACAATAATTCCAAAGAATATATGCATTCCTGTGTTCATTGCTGCGTTATTTCAATAGGCAAAATGTATAAACAACACAAGTGTCCATCAACAGATGAAGAGATGTATAAGTGATGGTACAACAGATGGTAATTTTTGTTTGTTTTTAAAACGTCACTTGGTTTATACTACCTTCCAGTACCTGTTGTGGGGAAGTATGGCATACCACACATTGTTGGCATATTTAAAGGTTAAAAGTAACAGATTTAAGTTTTCCTTTTAATATATTTTGGAAGGCAGGAATCATTTTCTGAGCAAAGTACAGTTTATAAAAACATCTTTATTGAGATGTAATTCATATACATTTCACCCAAAGTGTATACCATGCAATGAACCCATTTAAAATGTACAGTGTTTCTTTAATATAGTCAAAGTTTTGCAGCTGTCATCACTATCTAATTTCAGAACATTTTCATCATTCCGAAAAGAAACTCTATACTTGGTGGATTCTAGAAACTTTTAGGTTAAGTTTTAGAATTGACAGTTAGATTTTGATGTGCTGCCTTCCAAATCAGCCTCTTAAAAAAATCTTGCCCATTGTATCTAATGGGATTACAAATGGAAACTACCTATGTTTATTCTCCTAGGAGGGTTCATCTCTTATGGCAATTTAACTTACTGTTTCCACTTAAAATTGTTCTTTGAATTTCAGTATCCTGTTAACTACAAAATACACTTAATTTGTTGGTTGTGACAGTGTCACTCAAGGAATACTAGATATGAAACTGTTTTTGGAAGATGCCAAATTCACTTGAGAAACACTCAGAGTGGTGGTTCTACTTGTCAGGGAGCACATTATCAGTTCTTTTTCATACTCCAAGGTTGCAGAAGTCCAACTAACAGGTAAACATTAAATTTGTGATTGGCTCTTCCAGACTTCCATCCATTTTCTTACTATTTTAGAAAGTTTATCTGTAATGTTCATTTTATGTATGTATGTATGTATGTATGTATGTATGTATGTATGTATGTATTAAAAGATTTTATTTATTTGCTTTTAGAGAGACCGGAAGGGAAGGAGAAAGAGGGAGAGAAACATCAATGTGTGGTTGCCTCTTATGTGCCCCCTCCTTGCCCCCTGCTGGGGATCTGGCCTGCAACCCAGGTGTGTGCCCTGACTGGGAATCGAACTGGTGACCCTTTGGTTCCCAGGCTGCGCTCAATGCACTGAGCTACACCAGCCAGGACTGTGTAATGTTTATTTTAAAGACCTAGTAGCACTTTCTGCGTTATCACATTTGGTAAGCAATTTGGCTGAAAGAGTTAAGGTGTAAATTATGTATATGGGATGTCGCATCATTTCAGTTGTTGAGGTGTTTTCAGGCTTTCTTCTTAGACCCATCTCTTGGGTTATTTCTTGTTCATTTGTTCCTTTCTTTCTTCATGTCCTGCCTTTGTGAAGCTGTTTCTCTATCTGAAATGGTCCTTTTGCCACCTCTTTCAAGGCTCCCTTTGCTCCTGGGCAAATACCTTTTTGTTCATTAAAGATTTCATATTTCCATTGCTGGAAGGTGTATTATCTCATTCAGGGGCTTGAGTTGCCTTTCAATAATAGTACTTATAAAATAGTAATATAGGACTTTTTACTCTAGTTATTTGTTCATAGTTTTATCTTCCATTGGTCTGAGCCTCCCAGAGTTCCTTTAAATCTTGCATACATCTTGCCAAAGATTTGAACGTCAGCACTATCTGCTTACCTCTGAGTTGTCTTTTTTAAAAATATATTTTATTGATTATGCCATTACAGTTGTCCCATTTCCCCCCTTCATTCCCCTCCACCCTGCACACCCCCTCCCACCCACACTCCTCCTCCCACCCACACTCCCCACACTTTAGTTCATGTCCATGTGTCATAAGTTCTTTAGCTTCTACATTTCCCACACTACTCTTACACTCTCCCTGTCTATTTTCTCTCCACCATCTATGCTACTTATTCTCTGTACCTTCTCCCTACCCTCTCCTCCTCCCACTTCCCTGTTGCTAACCTTCCACATGATCTCCATTTCTGTGGCTACGCTCCTGATTTAGGTGTCCACTTAGTCTGCTCTTGTTTTTGGTGTGGATGTTAATAACTGGATTATAGGAACAAGTATAAAGGACACATGGACAGAAACTAGGGGGGGTGGAAAGGGGAGGGAGGGAGGAGCACTGGGGGGCGGTATGGGATGGGAGTAAAAGACAGAAAACTGTACTGAAAAACAATAAAAAAAAAGTAAAAAAAAAATAACTGTGAGTTTGCTGTCCTTTCTCTGTGCCTGTTTTTTATCTTCTTTTTCTTAGATAAGTCCCTTTAACATTTCATATAATAAGGGCTTGGTGACGATGAACTCCTTGAACTTGATCTTATCTGAGAAGCACTTTATCTGCCCTTCCATTCTAAATGAAAGCTTTGCTGGATTGAGCAATCTTTGATGTAGGTCCTTGCATTTCATGACTTGGAATACTTCTTTCCAGCCCCTTCTTGCCTGTAAGGTCTCTTTTGAGAAATCAGCTGACAGTCTGATGGGAAGTCCTTTGTAGGTAACTGTCCCCTTATCTCTTCCTGCCTCTAGAATTCTCTCCTTCATTTTAATCTTAGCTAATGTAAGTATGATGTGCCTTGGTGTGTTCCTCCTTGGATCCAACTTCTTTGGGACTCTCTGAGCTTCCTGGACTTCCTGGAAGTCTATTTCCTTTGCCAGATTGGGGAAGTTCTCCTTTACTACTTGTTCAAATAAGTTTTCCACTTGTTGCTCTTCCTCTTCCCCTTCTGGTACTCCAATAATTCGGATGTTGGAATGTTTAAAGATGTCCTGGATGTTCCCAAGCCTCTCCTCATTTTTTTGAATTCTTGTTTCTTCATTCTTTTGTGTTTGGTTGTTTGTTTCTTCCTTCTGGTCTACTCCATTGATTTGAGTCTCAGTTCCCTTCCCATCACTACTGGTTCCCTGTGCATTTTCCTTCATTTCACTTAGCATCGTCTTCATTTGTTCATCTACTTTGTGACCAAAATCAACCAACTCTGTGAGTATCCTGATCACCAGTGCTTTGAACTGTGCATCTGATAGGTTGGCTATCTCTTGGTTGCTTAAAAGTATTGGCTCTGGGCTTTGAGCTGTTCTTCTGTTTGAGTTATATTTGTAAGGTGGTGCCTGTTACGTAGGGGTGGCAGGGCCTTAGGTGTTTACCAGGGCGGGGCAACCTAGTAGCCGGGTTGTCACGCTGTCTGTGGGGGCGGGGTCAGAGGGAACAATGGTGCTTGGTGCCACGTGCTCTCGGATTTCCATCCCCTACACTGCCTCCCACAAGCACCTAGTTTACTTGCGCATGAATGTGTGTCCGAGGTCGGGCAACCAACCTGTGTGCTCTGCTCATCTCCTCCCTGCGTCTGGGGTCTACAAGCTCTGTGCTACCTGCGCTCCCGGGTCTGCCAAACACTGCCTTTTCTAGCTGCGTTTCCTCTCTTCAGACTGCCGACTCTGCCCCTCTTACCGGTCCAGTTGAATGGGTGTCAGACTTCCGTAATTAAATTTTCTGTGTTCTGGTTGTGTTATTGTTTATAAATATTTGTTGACCTTAATCTTGGTTCTGCAAGGAGGTACAGCGTTTCCACCTATGCCTCCATCTTGGCCGGAAGTCTCTCTGAGTTGTCTTTAGAAGAGGGACAGGGGTAGCCGATACTCTGCACAGGACAAGATGATGGAGTCTTTAACCTTAGCCCCTTTGTCACTTCGGATTTATTTTTGCTGGTTTTATGGTTCCTCCCACTCACCCCCACCTCAGATAAATTTAAATATTTTGTCTTGGAGGTTTGGCCAAACCTCCTTTTTCTTGTGTCTAGCCTTTGCACGCTATTTCGTACATCTTTCTGTGTCCTTGTGTTTTTCTGTCTCTTGAAATGTTTAAAAGTCTGGTTTAATTATCTTAGAGGTTGAGTTTTACCATTTTCTAATTTGTTGCTTTCATTTAAATTATTTTTAACAGAAGTATGAGTCTGGTCTTTGGTTCTTTTAAAAACTAAAACAGTTATCTAACAAGGTCTATAATTCACTGGTACCTTCGCTTGTGGAAAATACAAGTAAGGGATACCCCCAAAAACCCGGAATTAATTTATAAAGAATTGCATATTTATTTTATTTTTCAATTTTTAAGAAAAATTTTTAAAGGTTTTATTTATTTATCTTTAGAGGGGAAGGGAAGGAGAGAGGGAGAGAAATATCAATATATGGTTGCCTCTCGTGTGACCCCTGCTGGGAACTCGCCTGCAACCCAGGCATGTGCCCTGACTGGGAATCAAACCTCAGGTGTTTGGTTCGCAGGCCCGCACTCAATCCACGGAGCTACACCAGCCAGGGCTTATTTTTAAAAATTAAAAACATTTTAATTGTTGTTCAAGTATAGTTTTCTGCCTTTTATTCCCATCCCAGCCCTCCCTACCTCCCTCCCATTTCCACGCACTCCCCCCCTTGTTTTTGTCCATGTGTCCTTTATACTTGTTCCTGCAAACCCTTCCCCTTTTCCTCTGAAATTCCCTCCTTTCTCCCTTCTGGTCGCTGTCAGCCTGTTCTCTATTTCAGTGTCTTTGGTTATACTTTGCTTGTTTGTTTGTTTTGTTGTTTTGGCTCCTGTTAAAGGTGAGGTCATATGGTATTTGTCTTTCACTGCCTTGCTTATTTCACTTAGCATAATGCTCTGTGCAGCAGAAAGAAAGGAGGAGCTCCTACCCTTTGCAACAGCATGGATAGAACCAGAAAAATTGTATATTTATTTATGCATGTTTAAACTTCAGTCACCTTCAAAGTACTCTCCATTTGATGCAACACACCTATTGAGCCATTTTTTCCACCTCTCAAAACAGGTTTTTTTAAAATTTAATTTTATTTATTTATCTTTAGAGGGGAAGGGAAGGAGAGAAGGAGAGAAATATCAGTGTATGGTTGCCTCTTGTGCATCTCCTGCTGGGAACTGGCCTGCAACCCAGGCTCGTGTCCTGACTGGGAATCGAACTGCGATCCTTTGGTTCACAGGCCTGCGCTCAATCCACTGAGCTACACCAGCCAGGGCTTCAAAACAGTTTTTGAATTTGTTGATTTCGATGCCTTTTAGTGGTTTTGCTTTTTTTGTTTCACCTCTTCCCTGTGGGCCAAAAGTGCTTGGGGCGAGATTGGGTGAATAGGAATGATAGGTCACTAGGGTCTTACAGATTATTTTTCTTTTCTTTTTTTGCTTCAAAAACTGCCGTCGTGAACACTCAGCATAGTATGGGTAGGTGTGCTCATAGATCGCCCATCATGAAATGGGCAAAGGCATTGAAAGAATCTTCAAAAAAACCCAAAACCCAAAAAATTCACTGAAGCCAACACAGCCTCTGGCAACAACATGAGCTGATACACTGATACACATGGGTTCCTAGAACACTCACGTAGCAGGGTAAGTTTGTACTACAAGAGACCCTCCCTCCAGAAGGTATTCCAGTTTTGAGGGGAGTACTCCCTCATACAAAGACCTTAGAATTGTAACTCAGTTTACCAAGTTCCTTGACCTTAAGATACTGTTGTCATTTTACTTTAATCAGTTTTTAAAATCTTACTAGATAGTATAATTTTACAGAGTTAATATATATTTACACTTATCTGTTTGTCACTTTTATTCTTGCACGTCAAAATTGTTTCTGGGGTCAGTTTCCTTTTATTGCTGTTGTAAAAACTATCAAATTTTATCTGACAAAACCTTTGTTCTGAGCAGTAACTTTCATTTGTTGTAGAGTTCTCAATTGGCACCTATTTTTAGTGTGCTGAAAAAAAGAAATAATTTCACTGTCTTCTGGCTTCCACTGTTGCTGCGTACAATCTGGCAAATAGTAATGATCTCCCTCTCTACACTTCTAAGATTTTTTTTATCTTTGGTACGTGTAGTTTCATTATGACGCGTGTGCCTTTGTTTTGCAGGCCCGTGCTCAATCCACTGAGCCACACCAGCCAGGGCAGTGTTTTTTTTATATAAGATATTTTTATTATGGAAGATTTCAAGCATATACAAAAAGTGAATTGTGTAATGAACCTCAGTAAACCTCAGTATGCCTAAGACTTAGTTCAGGCCTTTTTTTTTAAAAAAAAAAACCATACTTTTAACACCTCCATCCCAATCATTTTGTAGCAAACTTCTGCAACTATTTTAACTATTTCAGTCTGCTTCTCTAAAAGAGATGTCTTAAAGACATAAGCTAGTAGTGTGATAAAGTAAAAGAAAACAGATCCTTAATATCTGAAAACCCAGTGTTCATATTTTCCATACTTGTGTTTTTATTAATGTCTCTTAAAACTAAATATGCAGTTTCTTTCTTTTCCCTTGCAATTAGCTTACTGTGTTTTCTACGTGTTTTTCAGTTAATTTTCATAACTTAATGAAATATAGTTGTCTTTATTGATGAGGAAGGTAAGGCTGTGGCAGGTAAAAATTTTCTTCACAGTTAACATGGTTTATCATAGACCCAGGATTTTAATTGAAATGGGTGCTTTCTATCACTTCCGTTTCTTTTCTGCTATTAACATTTAAGTGTATTTTTTGGACCTTTTTTCTACATATATGCAGATAGGTACGTACTTTTTTCTCAAAGCTCCTTTCTTGTCAGGTCTAAGCCTAAAATATCATTTCAGGGAGAGAGAGATGTTACCTACTTACTCAACCAACAGTAGCTTTTTTTATATTCCTTCCTGTTATCTCCACTTAATCCTATTTTTCTCCTACTCCATTCTTCACGGCTTTTACCACAAGGTGCAAATAGCTTGATTATTTCCTGTCTTCCCAACTAAGTGTAAGTTCCCATAGAGGTAAAGATTATGCCTGTAGGTGCAGAATTGAGGATATTTTGCACCACTCCTTTCCTGAGAACATTTGGATTTACTCCAGTTTTTCTATGACATACTGCAGTGAGCCTCTTGCATACTTATACAAGTATTTCTTTAGATCAGATACCTAGAAGATTCTTAGAAGTGGAATTGTTGGATTCTAAGGGCATGAATGGCAGTTTTTAATTTTGGTATGTGGGAGAGTCATGTAAAGATTGCAAAGGATTAGCTGGTATGTTATGAGAGCCAAAAACAAAGATGTAAACCTGTGTCAGTTCTCAAACCTGGCTATTAGAATAATGTAAGGGGCCTTTAAAAAATACCTTAACTTCCCCTATTCCCAATTCAGATGGAACCCAGGAATCAGTAGTTGAAAGACTAGGGTTTGAGAACAAGAGCTTTAATATTTTTCTTTCTGTAGGTTTGTGCATATTCTGGCAGTATAGATTCAGTCATTATTTTGCCTATTTATTTTAGGTAAAAACTATACTGTTTGTAATGTGGGGCCCTGGTCTTTAGTGTATGTGATATTCCGAATGTGGATTTAAAAAAAAAAAATCCTCACCCAAGGATATGTGTACTGATTTTTATTTTATTTTATTTTTTGAGAGACACATTGATCCATTGCCCAGTTGTAAGTGCCCTGTCCAAGGACTGAACTCACAACCTTTTTGTTGTACAGGATGGTGCTTCAACGAACATAGCAGCCCAGCCAGTACCTAAATGTGGATTTTTTTAACCTTTGAAAAGTATTTTCTGAGACTAGTGTTTCTGATCCATGGTTGGGAATCTGTGTATATTGATGGAAGGCCAACTTAAGTTACATGTGGATTTTTGACTGTATGAATGTTGGGCACCCTAACCCCTGTGTTGCTGAAGAGTCAGTTATACTTCTGAATGCCTATGTCGTATGGGATCCTGAACAAAAATTTGGCACTGTGCATTGTTTTATCCTGTGTTACATATGTTAAAACAATTAACCTCTGTGGCTTCATAATTATGGTGGAGTTCACAGCAGTGATAAGAGCATGCATTGAAAAGATATTCTGAAATCATTGCCTCGTTATGTGTGTGCCTGTGCTCTGAAAGTCATTTACCAAACATCAAATTTATTTTTATCTGTAGGTAATGCCTTTCTGCAATCTACAGGATATTTATTTTCAATAACAGTGATTCTTACCTAGCAGGCATCTGTCTGTCCCCTGGTGCAGAGAGGCAATTGACAAATCATTCTCTCCCTCTCAATAGCTCTTCCCTTTTGATAATCACTGTGTCTATCTAATATTGGTATTACTACATCCTCATAAGGAGGAATTTATAAGGCACTTCATTTAAGAAAAGCTAAATTAAGTATAGGTTACAGTATCATAAAATGTAAAGTTGAATTGGATGGAAGAGACCATGTAGTGCAGTGATTTTTCAACCAGTGGGCTGCAAAGAATTTTTAAAACGTACTATACCTGACTATTTAGTCAGGGGCACTGACCTCTTTTTCCTTAGATTGTCAGATAAAAAATATGACAACAGCCAATACAACAGTAGCCATTTGGTGTGAATGAATCAAAATTATACCTATTTTTTGTCAGATCTGCAAATAAATACATTTTTTGTTGTGCCACAGAAGTTTAGTAATTAGTTTATGTGTGCCATGAGATGGAAAAGGTTGGAAATGCTGATGTAGTGTGATAACTGTTCCCTCTTATCTCTTTATTCCTGGGTAGGTAGAAAAGGACATTTTTAAGAGGATTTACTAAAAATACTAGTGGTAAGCTGACCTTCTGCCCCCACTGACTGGCTAATTATGGTTGCCAACAGGATTGATACCTGTTAAGACTGGGTCTGTGAGCCATCTTTGGCACATGGGCTAAAAATTTGCAGAGTCCAGTTTAATCCTTGAGATCTTAAGAAGAAAGCACTCTGAAATGCAGTTAGTATCCTGAAGGCCTATACATTCTAAGACCATTTAGATTTTATTTACTTATTTATTTAGAGAGAGGGGAAAGGAGGGAGAAAGAGGCAGACAAACATTAGTGTGTGGGTTGCCTCTCACATTCTCCCTACTGAGGACTTGGCCCCACAACCCAGGAATGTGCCCTGACTGGGAACTGAACCGGAGAACCCTTGTCTTGCAGGCAGGAACTCAATCCACTGAGCCTTACCAGCCAGGGCTAAGGATTTATATTAAGGAATGAGTTAATCTGTATTTCAGAAGTGTTGGTGTGGGCAGGGTCATATTTGTTTATTATAAATTGATTGATTTTTATTTATTTTTATTTTTTTATTTTTATTTTTTAAGATTTTATTTATTTATCTTTAGAGGGGAAGGGTTAGGGAGAGAAATATCAATGTATGGTTGCCTCTTGTGTGTCCCCTGTTGGGAACTGGCCTGCAACCCAGGCATGTGCCCTGACTGGGAATCGAACCGCGAGCCTTTGCTTTGCAGGACCCTGCTCAATCCACTGAGCTACACCAGCCAGGGCTGATTTTCATATTATAGTGTTCTACAAAACAGAGTTCTGGTGCCGTTTATGGACCCAAGATCTCAGGCTGATTCAGTATATCCATTCTCTATAGTCTTGTGTTTTAGGCAGTAAGAACTTCATTTCTTGGAAACACAATTTGGATAACTAGATAGCTTTAAAAAATGTACAAGTATCTAGGATATAGAAACCTTTGAAAAGTAATCAGCTTTTAAGTTTTTCTCTTGTTTTTCTTTTAATTTTTAAAACAGTTTTATTTTTTGGAGAGAGGAGTGGAGGGAGAAACAGAAAGAGGAGCGTCAGTGTGGGAGAGAAACATTGATTAATTACCTGTTGCATGCCCCCACCTGGGGACCTGGCCCACAACCCAGGCATGTGCCATGGCTAGGAACTGAACCAGCGACGTTTTGGTTGTAGGCGGGTGCTCAACCCAGTGAACGTCACCAGCCAGGGCCTCTCCAGTTTTTAAAAACACTTTTTAATCTTCACCCAAGGATATGTTTATAGATTTTAGAGAGAAAGGAAGGGGGCAAGGAGCGAGAGAAAGAAACATGCATTGATGTGAGAGAGAAATATTGATCTATTGCTTCCTGTATGCCCCCAACCAGAGATCAAACTTGCAACTGTTTGGTGCTCAAGACAACACTCACAACCAACTGAGCAACCTGGCCAGGGCAAGGCGTTTTTAAATACGGAAATCCCTACATGTTTCAAAACATAAAAGGCCTCAAAGGTTCTTGTTCTTCCAAGGTAGCTAGCTGATTTAAATATTTTTGTAATATATTCTCTCTGGGTAATATTTAAGCCAGTGATTATATACATATGTAGTAATGTAATATGTGTAGAAAAATCATATTCTGTGCCCAGTGTTTTGCTTAACAAAATTTTGACTGTAACTTCTTTTTTAGTGCATGCGTCATTTTCCTTCTCATTACAGAGTTAAGCAAAAATTCTTTAAGGTGGTCTTCCTGTTTTATAACTTGTTTTTAAAGTTGTTCAGTAGTATTTTTTTCTTATTAACTATATGTATTCTCCCTTTTTGTCTCTTTCAGTTAGTTGTTTCAGACATCTTTTCACCAGTTTGAATTGATTTCCTCTGCCCTGAGTTAAATTTTCAACTTTGCCTTTAGTTATTTCTTCCCTTTGAGCAGAATAACCATCTTTGTGGAACTCCATTGTGGTGGTACCTTTTACTTAAGTAATTGTTTGCCTAGCTAATCTTAATTTTTGAGTCCCTGTTTGTCTTACCGGCTTCTTTCCTTCTGGTTCTGCAGGTACTTCGATCTTTTGTTGCCCTCGTGCCACAGGTTCCTAGTTTTTTCAAGGAATGGGTTATTGATCAAAATCTTCAAGATTATCTTCTGTATTTTTATTTTTTTAAGATTTTATTTATTTATCTTTAGAGGGGAAGGTAAGGAGAGAGGGAGACAAATATCAATGTATGGTTGCCTCTCGTGTGTCCCCTGCTGGGAACTGGCCTGCAACCCAGGCATGTGCCCTGCCTGGGAATCGAACCATGGTTGTTTGGTTTACAGGCCCGCACTCAATCCATTGAGCTACACCAGCCAGGGCTCTTCTGTATTCTTTTTAAAAAATTTCTTTGTCTTTACCTCTTTCTTGATTTCAGTACAGATTTTACTGTATCTGGAACATTTTCTTCTATGAATTAGGATATTGTCAGCTTCTCTCTATTTTCATTGTAACTTTGAATTT
The DNA here is from genome assembly GCA_004027735.1 of Carollia perspicillata. Lineage (NCBI taxonomy): Eukaryota > Metazoa > Chordata > Mammalia > Chiroptera > Phyllostomidae > Carollia > Carollia perspicillata. The sequence goes on along the minus strand of PVKM010000108.1, from coordinate 118,705 downwards.
TTAAGTATTCATTTTGCTTAATTTTGGAGGCAGGCAGATCTTTTACTCTGCTTTCTCCTGTTTGTAGGTTTGCAGTGTCTGGGTTAAATCCAGACATTTTTTTGAATCAAATGTGCTTACAGTCAAGAAATATTGGAGTATTTATTACGTGTTAATTAATGTGTTAACTGAGACAACTGTGAATCTCAAGTTAATGTTGAACAAGAAAAAGGACATTTTGAAGAGTAACAGCACAAATTGTATAGATGTAATTGCTTGGCTTGATACTCAAAAGAATAATATACTTTGTGAAAATAATGCCAAAATTAATCTTATTGACTCTTGTCAGATGTCATCTAAGGTAGATTCTCAAGGCATATTACAATTGTAAAATGTGGGTGTTGGCGGCAATTTGTATACCTGGTTGAATTTAGTTAAGTGCTGTGTGACATTTAAAAGATCAAGTGTTTGCTCTTAGGCACCATACTTTTTAATAAACATACACTTTGTAAATGAAAGTATAGTATTAAAGTTACTCAGAGTGGTGCAGTTGTATTTTATTTCCACCTCTAAATGGATTTGGTGTCAACAAATGAGTAAAGAGAAAGAGGTTAAATTCATATTTGGAGTAGAATGGCATAATGGCAAGTACACTTTGCACTGGCATTCTGGAGAGCTGGACTCAGCTATTGGGTATGTCCCTAAATATATTCTGTGGAGCAGTTCACTTTGTATGAGAATTTCCTTTTAGTCAAATAAGATAATCACATCAGGCATGAGTTTTGCATTTAAGTTTATGGATTCTACTCTAATGTATGTTCTCCATGCTATTGGGCAGTCCTCCTTGCCCAGAACTCATTTCCCTGTTTTCCTGTAGGTAATCCTTTAAAATCTTCATTTTCTTGTTCTCATACATGCTAATCACAGATTCAGTCAAGGTAGGGCATGCACATCCTTTCTGCCAAGTGTCATATTCTCTTGCTTTGGAGATAGATGTACTTAAAAAAAAAATCTAAGGCTTATTCTTTTAATCCCCCCTCTTGTCCCCCACTGGATCTTGTTTGTAAACTATACCTTATTTCCAGCCCTTTTCTTTCAGTAATTTTTTCCCCTTACATAAATAAACATGCTTAAGACTTATTTTTTTAGAGGAAAACCAGCCCTGGATGGTATGGCTTGGTGGATTGAGTGCCAGCCTGTGAACCAAAGGATCGATCACCAGTTCGATTCCCACGCAGGGCACATGCCTGGGTTGAGGGCCAGGTCCCCAGTAGGGGGCTAGTGAAAGACAACCACACATTGATGTTTCTGTCCCTCTCTCCCTTTCTTTCCCCTCTAAAAATAAATAAATAAAATCTTTAAAAAGAAGGAAAAATACAGCAAAATCACATACAGACCAGCACACACAACCTTTGTCCACCCTGCCCCGTCGGTTGTTAACTCTTCTCTGCCGTCTTTTTAGCCTGCTGTTTGCAACGGATGGTTGATGTTTCCTGTCCACTTAATTTATCCGTGTACTTTCCTCCCCCATCATTTCTAGAAACTACAATTTCTAAATCATATGGACACTTTTCAGTTTTGTGTGTCTGTCCTTTCTGTGTCATTTGAACTCTGCCTATCCATTTTATTCCTCTTGGTGTCCGCAATATCACTTTCTTGACTTTTTTCCTCCCCATACTAGACATTCTAGATTAGTGGTTTCAATTCATATGCAGGCTGAAGTTTGATAACCATAGTCCTAGACTTTTCTTTCTGATTGTATAGATTTTATTCCTGAAATGTTTCTTGATTTCCATTTCTATCTTAACTTCTACTATTATCAGACCCTCATCTGTCCTTAGGTCTATTTGATATTTTAATAGCTTATCTGCCACCTTATCTGTAGGTCTTAAACCTAAAATTTTTAGTTTTAGGCCCTTGATGGTACACCTCAGACTTATTTCTAGGTCCATGTTCTTCCCAGATTCCATGTTTCAACCCCAGGGATCTACTACTAAGCATCCCTTCACTGTAAGTTACTCTCTCATTTCTTGGTGCCATTTCTCACAGCTCTAGCTTTTTTAAAATTTTATTTATTTTTAAAATATTTTTACTGATTTTGGAGAGAAAGAAAGGTGGGTGGGGAGAGAGAAACATTGATGTGAGAGATGTCAGTCATCTGCCTCCCATAAGCACCCCAGCCGGGGATTAAACCTGCAACCTTAGGTGTATGTGCTGACCAGGAATCGAACCCCCAACCCTTTGCCATACCAGCCAGGGCACTCCAACCATCTGAGCCATACCAGCCAAGGCATAGCTGTAGCCTTTTAAGTTGGACCATCTAACCTGCCGAGAACAAAATTAAGTCAACTTTTCTTCTTTGTTTACAATATTACCTTTGATAATATTTTTCATATAATTTAGCATAGCTTATTTTACGATATTTATTCATTTAAGAATTGGTCAGCTAAACTGGATTTCTCAAAGAAAGGATTAAATTTTTTCCTTCGTAAAAGGAAAGAGCATCATCCTGATAAGCCAAGATTGCAGGATTGATCTCCGGTCAGGGTACGTACAAGAATCAACCAATGAAAGAAAGCATCAGTAAATGGAAAAACAAATCAATGTCTCTCTCTTCCTGTCCCTTCCCTTTCTTCCCTTTCTCTAAAAAGCAATAAAAATTAATACAACAACAAAATTTCACTTTTGAAACTAAAACTACTTGAAATTTAAAACGTCGACAGTGGTTTTTATGGTGGAATTCCCCTCCCCAATTTTTTTAAGGATTTTATTTACTTTTAGGGAGAGGGGAAGGGAAGGAGAAAGAAAGGGAAAGAAACATCAATGTGTGGTTGCCTTTCACATGGCCCTGACTGGGGACCTGGTCTGCAACCCAGGCAAACTAGGAATCGAACCAGTGACCCTTTGATTCACAACCCATGCTCAATCCACTGAGCTACACCAGCCAGGGCTCCCCCCAAATTTTATTTTACCACAAATAGTATTTTTATTCTTTTGAACATTTATAGTAACAATAAGTTAGTATGTACTGAGTCCTTGCTATATGATAGACACTGTTTTAAGTGGTTTGCATGCATTTTCTTATTACTCACAACTACTCTTATGAGGTTAATTTCTTTGAGAGATTGAAACACAGAAAAGCATATACAGGGATGGGCAAAAGTAGGTTTACTGTTCATATGGAAAAAGGCATGTAGGTTATGAATATAAAATACAAGAATAAACTTACATAGTCAACATTTGTAAACCTACTTTTGTCCACTCACGTATACAAGCTCATACTATTTTCTGGTATTGTCAGGATTCAAACTCAGTCAGAGGCAGTTTGACTCCAGAGTTCTACCTTTATAACTACTGTGCAAGAATGACCTCCCTTATTGCTTACAAAGGATAAATAACAAAAATGACTCCTTTTATCTTATACTTCAGAACCCAGTTTTTTTCCTCAAAGGCAGTCAGTATTAACAAAATATGTTCTATAAATCTTTCCATCAATTTTCAATGTGTAGACTAACATAAAATTCAGATTCACAGCTGTGCTTTGAGCTAACTTATTAACAGTTATGAACTATGTTCATAATTTCTTGTTGCTAAAAAACTCTGAAATAGGTAATATACGATTTTAAACAAAAGACAAAATCTACAGGTTAGGTTTCTTGTCCAGGGTCACAGCCAGCACAGCTGATGTTGAAATCCAGGATATCTGGGACTGTTTCTCAGTTTACTGTCATTGAGCTGTTTTCTCCTCATTTCTCTATTAAAATATGGTAATTTCATGGTTTCCTTTGTATTTATGATTTGTTATTCATGACGTGTGTTTTTATTTCCTGGCTGAGAAATCTGAGATCCAGAGGTTGTGGTTTGTACAAAGCAAGGCTCTTTTATATACCTATTCTATCACAGAACTCAAACCAAGGTGTTCCGACTTGAGGTTCATTGTCCTTTTCTACTGTCAAAAATGTGGAAGCAAACACATTTCTACCTGTGCTCTGTTTTCTTTGAATTGGGAATTTCCTGGGCATTTTATGAGAAATCTAAGTTAAATTTTATGTGTTGTATTCAGGACTTAATGCCTTGACTTTGGTGTATTTCTGGCATTTATGATATGCTAGTTAGTCAGACTTAGTGTAATAAATGCAGCATTTGTGAAGACTACACCGTCAAATTGTTTACATAAAACTTTCCCTTCATGTTTGTTTTTTATTTGCTTTGTAATATTTTTTCTCATTTTTTTTCCCTTTTAGTGAATGGTAGTGTCTAGAAAGGGTATGTCCCTTCAAGAGAGAGGTGCCAATGTCCAACCGGCCTAATAACAATCCAGGGGGGTCACTGCGACGTTCACAGAGGAACACTGCCGGGGCCCAACCACAAGACGACTCAGTAGGAGGAAGGTATGTATTAAATGGTATTTGAAAAGGTGTTGGGAATAAAAGAAAACATTTTTAAAACCTCATTATCAGGGCCCTGGCTAGAGTAACTTGGTTGGACATTATTATACTATGAACTAAAAAGTCTCAGGTTCAATTCTTGGTTACGACACATGCCCGGGTTGTGGATTCAGTCCCTGTTTGGGGCATGTTCGAAAGGCAACCCATTCATGTTTCTCTCTCACATCAATATTTCTCTCTCTCTGCCCCCCTTTCCCCTCCCAGTAAACAAACAAACAAACCTCATTATGAGGACCAAAACTTGAATGGTTTACTATAAATGGACTCCCCCCACCCCAGTTTTCGAGCCAAGAAACAAAAAGCTGGAATTCAAAGCAGTTCTTTAATCGTTCCCCAAATATGCCAGGCTCAAAATACGATTCTCTGTCATTGACATCATCAAAAATCTAATTAAAGCTTGTTAGTATATGGAATGTTATGCTTTGTTTCCTCTTTCACATCCCTAAGCACACGCTACAACACATCTTTCAACCTGTTGTGGTCCCCTTCTTTATGTATGACTTGACTTTTATTGAATGGAAGCTTCATTTGTTTTAAGATCTTGAGTTTTCGTACTACCTTATGAGTTTTTTTCTCATTGTCTTCACAACATGGATGCTGACAGGCTGGTGAGGCGGTCTGACTTCATTAGCACATCAGTTCTCATCATTTTCTTAGTGGTCTGGGTGTTCAGCTGGTCTTTGTCGTTGGAGTAGTGGTTTTATAGGAGGTGGTGTGAAGAATCAGATGTATTCTCTTGAATGTAAAATTACCTCTCTGATTTAGCCAAACACTGTCATTTTACACATAACTCAGAACTTACTTGCAAGGCCTTGTTCTCCAGTCCATGGATTAATCATGTTTAGCTTGCAATAAATAATGGCTAAATTCTAATGCGATTATCTGATGCATTGTTTTGAGGCATTACTATGTATGTATTGTTTACTAAACTATAAAAATGTTTTAAAATGTTAAAATGCAAAGAATAAACTGGGATACATCTTTTTGATGTCAGGCTATTTTAGTGTTGGAGTATGTGGACTTTGGACTAGTATAGCTTTGTATGCAATTTCTGTCTGCCATTAAATAGCTGTGTGTCCTTTTTGTTAAATCTTTCAGGAAATCTCAATTTGTTAGTCCATATAATGGGGATACCTATTTCATGGGGTTATCAGTTAACTTCAGTATTGTAGTATATTAAACTCTTAGCACAATGCTTACTTAGCATGAAGTCCTGTTCTGAAATTGTTTTTTTGTTTCTTTAGAGTCAGATAATTCTTTTTAGCAGCCACACATTATTTACCCTGTTGATTTCAAATATCACTGCCCAGTTATAAAAATGTTAATGTACTTATTAGGAAATTTGGAAAATACAAAAAATGCAAAAACAAACTATCACAGCTCTACAATCCAATTATAACCACTGTTACACTGGCATATATCTCCTTATTGTTTTACTGCACATGTGTGTGTGTAAGTGCGTATTACTTATGTGCTCACAAGTAATTTGTATCTTTTGAACAACTGCAGTTCTATACATGTGAATCCGCAGGTTATATTTGGATGGTTACACGTGACTGATAAACGTTTTTGTCAGTCACACAGTCCATTGCTTCTAAATCCACTGTGTTGTTTTGGTACCATTATCTTTTCTATGAATCAGGTTATGTAAAATTATTTAAATATTATGTCACATTTAAAAATATGAGCGTGAAACAAATGGGAGTGGTTAATGCTAGTTACTCAGAAGCATTCATTGGTTTACATAACAAAGTTGTAATCAAGACGGAACTCAATTAGATTTATAGAACGACTTATCTTTCACTGTAGTTCATGTGCTTTAAGCCAATCAGTTATATACTCAGTTGTGAAGGAAAAGAATAAAATCTTAAAATGTGTTCGGAATGTCAGAAAACATGCCAAAGAAAATAAAGTATAATTAGGTTTTTTATAGCTTTAGCACCCCCGCTCTTTCAATAATTTAGCCCTGTTTCAATTCTTACAATTTCAACTTTTACATGTCTTCAAAAAGCATTCCCATAAAAATAGTACACAAGAGGGCCTGTTTACTTTAAAAGCCTATTATTATGTATCATTTCCTGTATCTTAAAAATTGTTTAAAAACATCACTTTTAAAGTCTTTGTGTGCCTATACCATAATATACTAATAACTTGAATATATAGATTTTTCCTATTTTAGATGGATAAATAGAATTATCAAAACATAGACATTTAGATTTTTAGCCAAAATTTTTTTTTATCAGCATGACTAAGAATGCGAAATTAGAGGTATTTGCTCAACTGAATTTTATTTTGCCTTCTTATACAGCTTGATTCTTTTGCTTCAGATACAATCTCAGAACTGGAGGGACCCTTGCATCAAACCCCAAACTGACTTTTGAAGCCCCAGTAGCGTATACTCTACTAGTGATTTTCTAACCTCTAAGAAAGCTTTCATGATTTTTGTGAGTGAGAGGATTGGGATTACTGGGAGAGAGGAATTAACAACCATATTTTTATTCTGTGTCCTGCAGTTGAGCTTTCCCAGGCAAAATGCTGTTATGTAGCTTCCGTTTTCTGAAATAGTTGAATTGGTTTTTAAAATACAGGGTCCGGCAGAAGTAACGCCTGCTTGAGTGTGGTTTGTAGGGTAATAATATGGATGGAATAATTTATAGTTTTAATTTGAACATTTCACCTAAAATGACATGGTGTTCTTGAGTGTGATACTGTTATGTTACAGAATTACTTACTTATGGTTTTGTAATTTAAAAAAAGAGGAATTATTTGTGCCGGACCCTGTATATTTACAGCAGTAGTGATCAAAAATGATAATAAATAACAACATCTACTACAACAGCATTGGTGTGAAATGTTTTGAGTTAAAATATATTTATGCTTCTAGTTGAGACTCACAGAAACTCTGTGCTAAGTATGTAATCCTTGTGTAATATATGTGGTAGCTTGCTCAACTTTACCTAATATGTGCAGTCTAGGAATCTGTTGATTCCCGACCTCTGGACTCTAAATCTAAAGTCCGTGATTCTTTTCATTATGCCAAACTGTTTTTACTGCACAAACCACTTGATTCATCATAATGATGAAGTCCTTCGAGGGAAGGTATGAAGTAGTTATAACTGAGGAGTGTTAACTCATCCAGTTTAAAAGTTAAGTAGCAGAATTTTTTAAATCATTTATTTTTTATCCACTCTGTTTTCTTCCAAACTTGCATTAAGCTGTCTTCTTTTCATAGTTTTCTTCCTACGACCTCCCCTGCCCTTCCTTCAAATTAAGGTCACTACTTTTTTTTAGTAGAGTTTCTCATCCTTAAGATAGAAGAACTTTGGATCTTTGGGAGACAATATATTAATCTCTCCTGATTATTCCCTCTGCTCTTTTTTACCCCATCCTTCATCTTTTTCCATAATTTAACTAGATATCTTACTCTTATTTTCTTTTCTTTTTTTTTTTTCCATAAGTTTTTGGGCCATAGCTGATCCCATTCCTCTTTTCTGTTCTTTTTCTTCTTTAGGAAATCACTCCTTTCCACTGCTTCTCTGTTGGCTTGCTCTCAGGGATACTTCTAGCCTTTTCCACTTCTAGTGCAGGTATTTGTAGGCTCTCCCTTCCTCTTGGCCATGCAGTAGCATTTTTATTATATCATGTGCTTTTTCTCGTTTTTTTTTCAAATGACCGTGATGGGATTGAATTCAATTTTAAGGCAACCTTGTTTAAGATGGCTATAGTGGTAGTTTCTTCTTTGATACCGGTTTTGTTAGAAAGTACATTTTAACAATAGAACATTGAGAAGATTCAGGAAAATTAAGAAAAGAAGATAATTTAATATGAGCACCCAGAGATAGAGGTGGTTAATATTTGTACTCTAGTTTTAGTTCATGATTTTCTTTGATATGAAAGCTCATAATTTAAATTTCAGCCTCTAGATCCCCCCCCCCCAATTTTTTGTTGTAAAATAAATACATTCCTATGCCTATCACATTTGAGTATGGCTCTGATTTTATTAAGTTAGATTCCATAAATAAGTTTACAGAACCTAAGATATGAATATTCTGAAGACTAAGGAAATTGCTAAATTGTCTTTCACAAAGATGAGACTGCTTTATTTATGTCTTTTATTAGACCAATTTATACTGCTACTAATGCTTTGTAAGAGTGCCTATTTCTCCATACCCTCATCAAAACAACATACCATTTTTAATAGAAGTTTGGGGAAAAAATTCTTTTGGTTAAAGCTACCACTTCCTTGGTTATTACAGAGTTGAAGATCTTCCCACATGTTGACCATTTTTACTCATTTTATGAGTTGTCTATTGTCCTTTGTTTTAACTAGGAGATGCTTCTTTTATTAAAGCCTTTTATGGAAAGGGTATCAACCCATTGGCAGGGGCAAATATTTTTGCTAGTTTTATTACTTATGGTTTTTAATTTATAGAAGTTTTAAAAGTTACATAGTCAAGTCTATCAGCTCTTAGTTTCTTCCTTTGCCTTCTCCATCCAAAAAGTAAAATTTTCTTCTCAGTTGTTGTGGTTTCATTTTTTAATTTTATTGTAATCTGTCAGATTTGTTAATGGTGTGAGGCAGATTGAATCCAGTCTAACTCACATCCCCAACCTCATTAAAAATCTGTAATTTTTTGATAATTATTACTGAATAAAAACTCAGTTATGAGATCTGTAACTTACAGCTTTCTGTTAATATTGTCAGATCAGAGATATGGATACCTGTAGCCAGCGTTAATTTTACAGAAAGAAATAGATTGTATTTTGCTTAAAAAACTATTTCAAAGGTATGGAATACAGAAAAACTCGAAAAGAAAATAAATATCCAGAGATAAGCCTGGGTTAACATTTTGATTTTTATCTCTTGAAAATACGTTTCACATGTAGGTGATTACACTTTAAACACAATTTTGGATTCTGCTTTTTTCAAAAATCAACACTCTAATGAACATTTTCTTCTGTGAATTTTTTATAAATGGTCATGATTTACCGAGCCTCAATATATAATATTTTTCATGATTACTTTTCAGTTTTTGGACAGGTAGGTGGTTGCAGTGGGAAAAGTTTTTGCTTATGCTTAAATGTTTGCGTTTCAGAGATCTCTCAAGGACAGGTTCCAGCAAGTGAAATTTCTTTGTTCAAAGGGAGGTGTTCTTTTGTATTTTTTCCCCTCCCTCCTTTATAATGGTTAACTTGTTTTACATAATTTTTTTTCTTCAATTTACTTACTACCATCAGGAGAAAGTGTTTTTCCTCACCATTCTATTTACGTTATCTCCATTTTGCATTTTCCTGCTAACTTGATAAGGAAAAATTGCATTAATCTTATTTTATTGGTGCTTCTATAGTAATGAGGTTAAACATTGGGGAAATAGTTTTAAGGAATGAGATCTGAGTTAGAATACTTTTTGATGGATATGTACTAGTAAGTTTACAAATGTTAGTCTCCCTTTATACCAGTATACAAGCTAATTACGTTTAAATTTGTTCATTGGGTAGTGTTCCCTCTTCTTACAACAGTAACCTACTTTGTGGAATATCTCCCCCAGTTCCTCACTGTTAATGCATTTTGAATGGCAGTTACTCTTTTTTCAATATGGTTTTATTCTGTTCCTGGCTACCCATTACCTACCTTTTATTCATTCATTCATTCATCTGTCTATCTATCTATGTATCTTTATTTATTCATTTATGTATTTATTTGGAGAGAGGGTAAGGAGAGGGAGAGAAACATTAATGTGAGAGAGAAACATAAGTTGGTTGCCACTGTGTGCACCCTGACTGGGGACAGAACCTTCAACTTGGGCATGTTTTCTGATCCGGAATTGAACATTTCAGTTTACAGGATGACACTCCAGTCACCTGAGACACACCCGCAGGGCCTAGCACCTAGCCTTGTGCTAGAGCTGGAAGAATCTGTTGTCTTCCATCTTTCTGAGCTCAGTGATGGGACTGGGGATGATAATATGATCCAAGCTAGGAAAAACTGGAAGCTTTTTTCATTCTGGTAGCAAAGGGAAGATGTGAATCTCAAGTTGCCAACTGGTATCTCCTACCTTATTGGAAGAGGGTGGACAGGCAGAAAAAAGCAGATATCTTAGTGAGTATGTGTGTATTAAAGTTCTGACAAGTTTCAGTTCTTTAGTTCTTCAGGGCTGCACTTCTATGCTTATTTGGGTGTTTTGATTTTAGAGATATGTATGCATTATTTTTTAAATTATTTTAATAAAGCCTCTTTTGGTTTTAGAGTTCAGAGTCCTGCCTTAATGTAATATGGACCCAGTATAAGATTGTATTTATCCATTTGTAGAAAACCATGCTAATAAGCGTGATGCCAGAAGGTTCTGTGTTTTGCTGTGTATAATGTGCTCCCATGTATAGTGCGCTCACATATTTAGCTGAAAATTTCAGGAAAAAAATAATTTGTTTTTAATTTTTAATTAAATTATTTATTTTTAGAAACAAAACCAATTATCATTCCAGGTTATTATTTTCAGTACAGAAATTGTTATTGCCTTCTAGAATTACATAAAAAATTAAAAACATTTATGTAGATATGAAATTAGTACTGCCCATGTATAATGTGCATCCTTATTTTCTTCTCAGAAATTTGGGCATACGTGCACATTATACATGGTAAAATACAGTAGGTCCAAAAATGAGAGAGAAGAGACTTTGGTACAAGCAGTTCCAACTCAGTAGGGGAAATGAGCATGTAGGTGATTATTAGAATTAGATGAGAAACACTCATAGAGGATGACCTCATTGAACTGGGCTCTGAAGGCTAAAGAAGCAGTTCTGAAGCAGATGGTACATGTCAGCTGTATTCTTTTATTTAACCTGTAGAATCCGTTCCTTCCAGAGTTTAGATTTTATTACTAATTTTCCTGTGTCACTTGTTTAGACCATAAGTAGTAGTAGTTCAGTGAATACTGGTGTAGGATAGAAATAACAGATTTATTTCCGTTGGCATTTCTAGGCATAGAAATGTGACTTTTCTTTTGCTGAAACAGTCATGAGAAGGTGATTAGCATGGAGATCCTAGGGTATGCTATAAATGGGCTGTGTAACAAGGTATGCTAGATTCTGTTATAGTGACAGACAGCGCCTTATATTCATATATTATAATAGTCTAGCTGATAGAGAACTTGTCCATGCTGGATCAGCTTAGGGACTCTGCTCCTTGTCTGCATCTTTAGGTATTTAGGTATAATTGTTGGGACAAGATATGGTGAATTTCCCTCTGGCTCTCCAAGACTTCTCCCAGAAGTGATTCATTTCCACTCTTAACTCCATTGACCACAGCAAGTTACATGGGTGCATGTAACTTCAAGTGGTTCAGCAAGTGCCATTATATCCCATATGTCTTGAAAGAGGAAAAAGAGAGTATTTGTAAGCAGCACATTGTAGCCATCATAAGCTGTTTTACACATCATTTTAAAATTCTTACTCCCATATCTACAACAGGCTATTTGTTTCCCTAAATTCTTGGAACAACATAGCCATAGGTAGGATGTGTTTTCTTGTTTCTCCTACTTGATTAGCCAGTATGGGAGCTTTTTAAAAATATTCTTTTTTGTGTTCTTTCTGTCTTCTTTTCTTATCCTGACGTTTGCTCAGTCAATTGGAAGTTCATGCTTCATCATTTTTGGGAGTAGAATGTTAAGGGGAGATGGTATGTTATGCAAATAACTTCATTGTTTCTTATGACTAAATTGAAATCACTTTTATAAACAATTTATACTAGAGTTGGCCAGGTAACTTGGGCCTGGATCCTTCAGCCACGATATATCTTACTACTGTAATTACGCACCTTGAGTTTTAGCTACAGAACCATGGTGTACACGTTCTTCAACTTGTAGCGCTGCCCGAGCAATGCTGAGAAGGCTAGTCTGCCCCATCAGTCCTCGGGGCTACAAGGCAAGACTTATGTGGTATTGTGTTAAATAGTGTTATAGTTGCAGTGGTCTAAGGAGGAACAGAGATTACTTTTTTCTATTTGGAGGTTGAGCACATTGGATTCTTAATTGTACCCATATTAAGTTTTTTCTTGGATCAACAAATATTTTATGTTTTATAATTTTCTTTGCAGTATGTATTTCTTCCTTTAATCGTCCTTGAAATTTTGTCCAAAAGCACATCATGAGCATATTGGGAACCTGTAATATGTTAGCTTCCATAAATTATTTCATATTTGCTCTAATTGACTACAGATATACTCTAATTCTTCTGCTCCTCAATATTGAGGGAATCTGATGTTTCACACCACTTTTTTTACAAGTGCTCATTCCCAGAATGCTTTCCTAGATGTTATTAGTATGACTAAGGAATGAATATATACAAATGCTTCTTTAGAATTGAACAGCAAGTTTTAGCATCACATATGGAAGGCTATTTATTTTTTAATGTGATACAGAAAGCAAGAGGGCTCCTGCTTAGAAATGAAAAGAAGATACAGTTTCTTCTCTTTTTCTCGTATACCATCTTCAAAGCCTTAAGCTGTTTATTTTCACCTAATATAGTTAGGGACAGAAATACCAGCATGGACAGGAAAAATTTTGCCACATATAATGCACTCCCATATATAGTGCACACCTATGTTTTTGGCCCAGACTTTCAGGAAAACTCTTGTTTTAATTTTTTAACTCAATTATTTAAATTGTTTATATTTAGAAACAAAACAGATTATCGTATTCCAGGGTGTTACTTTGCGTATGGATATAGTTATTGCTTTCTAGAGTTGTACTTTTAACGCATTAACATAAATAAAGAAATCAAAAACATTTACTTAGACATGGAATTAGTACTACCCGTGTATAATGTGCATCCTTATTGTTCCCTTAAAAATTTGGGCAAAAGCGTGTGCATTATACATGGCAAAATACGGTAACAACCATAGAAGCAGGTATTTTTTTTTGGTCACAGTAAGCTTTTACTCAAGTGTTTCTAAAAGCCAGTGTAGCTTATTGAATAGTTCTGCGTCACTAATCTATCACAAATTACTAATTTACTTTTGATGATCTCAGTGTTTATATACTCCTTACCAAACTACTTAATTTGTGAAATGGGGCAAAAATAAATTGAGCTGTAAGGTTCTCTTTTAGGGGTCCATCTTTTCCGTGGTTCTGGTTACATTCAACCCCTCTGCCTTTTTTCTTTACACAATAACATAAGCGTTGTAGTTTACTCACCCATTCTCAATGTACCCAGATCACTGAACATATAAAATTTTTATTAGTTCTTGGCTCACTGCTTCTAATCTTGTCAGTCTGTTGTTGCAAACTCTTAAGGACAAAAATCTAGATTTCTCCACCAGGATTTAGGCCCTAGTCTGTCCTTTCAAACTTGTTTCCTAATGTATCTGTGTGCTCAGGGAAATTTCATATCATTTACCAGGTGCCATATAGGTTTCATAATTTCCTACATTTACTTTGGCCTATTCTGCTTTTTTTACCAGAATGATTTTTTCCTTAGCTTTTTATCCTTCAAGGTGTGGTTTAAATGCCATGTGAGCAGTAAAGCCTATATTTTCTTGCTCCAAGTAATCTCCCTTTGTTGGGAACCTTATAGCATCTGGTAGATCACTTTGTTATATAAGAGACTGTGACCTGTTTGAGGACAGGGACTAGACTGGGTGTCATTCATATTTAAATACCCTATCATGACTCGATATGTTTGAGTTGGCAAACCTAACAAATCTGTTGAAATGAGTAGTTTGGTACAGTTCTCTATCAGTTTTGAAGCTTCCACTCTATAATGTATATTATATAATGTATTATGATGCCCTTTAGTATCTTGAGTTAAGACAAATATAAAATGCCTACCTACACATTTTAGAATCATGCACATAATGTACAAGAATTTTACAAAGGTACAAATAAGCAAAAGGAAAACCATTGATAAAATATTATCTCCATAGATAAATTCTTGATGAGACTGTTCAGGTACTTGCCACTTATATTTCAATGTGACAGCTACAACAATAGACTTAAGTGCCATAAGCAGCATATAATTTGTAGACTTTTTAAAAATGATGCATGACTCTTAGTAAAGCTGCAAAAAAAACCCACATCTTTTCATTCGCATGCATTCCAGGAAACTTTAACCATGCAAAACAAATGAGAAATTATAAGCATGTATTTTACCTATGTGACAGCCAGATTTCAAATTTTTTCATAAGGTCTTCATATATTATCAACACTATTTGAAATATATGGGTGATGGGACAGTTTTTCAGTGTGTTTGTTGTATATATTGTGTGAAATCTGCCTCTAGTCCACATCTGCTAAATACCAATAGCACTTTTGTTCACCAGTATGTTTTCAAAATGCTGCCTGGAGGAGGAACTACTGATGTTTAAAAACGTTGCTTTGTAAGATAAATAAGGACTTCTTTACTTTATATAACAATCATTTGGACTAGTGTTTTGCCATAACTAAACATAGGAACATTAATCAGACCAATCAGCTTCTATTTTGTGATCGAAATAGAAAACAGTTTATTTTACGGGATCATTCACGAGGTTTTATTTTTTGAAAGTGGTTCACATGAACTTTTCACCTTGATTCTTGAAAATCAATGCCTTGTTTTTAACATGCATGTTATAGTATCACAAACAGGATTTGATTTTTGAGAACTATAATAACTATATAAAATAGAAAAGCATAAATGTGTTGTATGTCTCTATATACATAAAATGAATTTGAAGGTGTATTTAGGCCCCAAATCATTTATATTTGGTAATATGTACATATATTAGAATTTTGAATATGTCTGGAATAGAAATTAATTTCAAACAGTTTAAGAGTTGTAATATAAGAAGTAAGTAGCTACTTGTAACTAGCCATTTTTCTCATTTTGCCTAACATTAAGGTAAGAATGTGCTGTTTGATACAAGATTTTGGCCTCTTTAAGATGTCCTTGGGACTAGAAAAGTTTTTTAATGCTTTGAACTGCAAAGGATTTTACTAATGCCTGTAAAAGTAAATTAAAATATTTAAAAGGGACAGTCACTATGATTTGCCTAAAAGTGAACCAGAGACATTTTAGAATTGCTTTTAAGTTACTCTTAAAAGCATATAACCCAGAGTTGATTATAGTGTGTTCTGTTGCAACATGGGTTTCTTTAATGTGAGTTAGCCCACATACACTTGGTAAATAGGAAAATGATGTCAGTATAACGTGGAAGTAGTATTGGTTCACAGACAGCGTTCTCTACAGTGATAATATATGAACTGGAATAGGTCTAGAGAGGCCTTTCAATTGAAGAAAAAGGTTTGATGTAATAATCTATGAAAAATCTGGAAATCTTGCAGAAATGATAGGAAGAAATTATTTATTGCAAGAAATAGATAGCTCATTGGCTTCCTGAACCACTACACTTTGCACTGTTTTAAACAGTTTTAGAAATCTCAAAACCATTTACGCCTGTACTTACAAAGAAAGAAAATGTCAAAAAGAAAAAAGCGTTCCCTGCAAATTATTTTTAATTTTGTTGAAGCAGGTCTTAAAATAAAACGTCATTAAAAGTTTATACTTAAGAGAAAGTACAAAAATAAGACTACAAAGAGTAGAACATCTGATCATTGGTGTAAATATTAGTGGAGATTTAATTTTTTTTTAATTGATGTTTTTGTTAGAACTTACAAAAATAACAGGCTTGAGTAGTCTGTGCCCAGTCAGTCTTATTTTTACCAATAGCTCAGTTATTTTTAGTGGGTGAGTTTTTTTCAGAACGGCAGTTTTTTGGGGGGAACACCCATGCGGATGATATAGAAGCTCCAGAACCACACACCCCCACACCCATTCACCCACCTGTCTGTGGGCTATAATTTACTAAATGGACTCATTCTCGTGGTGCTTAAAATAGTTTGTCATGAATTTTACTGTGCTGTTTTTGCATATTTGATTTATAGTGGATACACATTTTACTGGATCTTAAATAGATTATACTTTTTAATAAAAATTAACGTTTAGCATTTAGGTTTGGTAAATGAGGGGGTTGGTAAAATGAACTGAAAGGAGGCATCGTGGTTCATTTAGTGCTCCAAATCATTTGTATTCGGTAATACGTACATATATTTGAATTTTGAATATGTCTGGAATAGAAATTTAGTGCTGAATACTGTGCTTTTCTAATTGCCTATTCTAGATTGGGCATTATTTTGTGGAGATTTACCTTTACAGTATTTTGAGCATTAATTTATAAATGGGTATAAGAAAATAGTACCATCCTTTGGGAGGCATCAAATTATTACTTTAAGGTATCTGGTTGCCTTCACCTCTTTGTGGTAAGCCAAGGGTTGGAAAACTGTGATCCATGAGCCAAATCCAGCCTAGTGTCTGTTGTTATAAATAAAAATTGGATTGGAATATAACCATGCCTATTTATTTGTGTATTGTTTATACCTTTTTTTTTTGACACATAGTATAGCCCACAAAGTTGAAAGTATTTATTACCCTTTACAAAAAATGTATTAAGATTGTGCTAAACAGTAGGCAGGACAGTAATGAGCAGTATTTTAGGATGTTTTAAAATATATTTTAACCAGTCCTCAGAATATCACACTTAAAATAATTTTAGGAAACGTAGAATCAGATCACTGTGGGTATAATTGAGTTTTAGCCACTTCTTCTGAGCCTCAGTTTCTAAGATGTTTGAATATTGTTTCCTTTTTTCAGTATTCTGTTACTGTTTACCTGCTATATTCCTTAGTTCATTGAAGGTGTTAGTAAGAAAATGAAAAAAGCAAAAGTAGATTTCAGGGGATATAAAGTTAGATGTGTTCTATTTGGGTTAACCCATCTTCTGTTAAAGAGTGGTGGGGACTGCTACCTCTACAGTGGAATGAATTTAGGTTGATGCTTGTTAGTTTCTGTTGACAAAAACAATACTGCTACTATTTTTGAGATTTTCTAGGATACATTATGACTTTTTAATTTATTTTTACTATTTTTTAAAGATTTTATTTATTTTTAGTGAGTGGGCAAGGGAGGGAGAAAGGAGAGAAACATCAGTGTGTGGTTGCCTTTCGTGTGCCCCCTTACTGGGGGACCTGGTCTGCAACCCAGGCATGTGCCCTGACTGGGAATTGAACCAGCGACCCTTTGGCTGGCTGCCGGCACTCAATCCACTGAGCCACACTAGCCAGGGCAATATATTGTGACTTATTTAGGCATATTTAAGCATTGCCATTTGAATATTTAACTGTCTGAACATTATTATAGTTTTCTAGCTTTGGGTAAAGCTTTTTAAAATAATGATTTTAAAATTATAATAAAAATATGTCAAGGAATATTTTAAACTTCATAATTGAAGTACAAATTATGATTCAATTAAATTGATCTATAGCAAACTTTATGAAAATAAAAATGTGAAAAACCCACCCTGGCTGGTGTGGCCCAGTGGACTGAGTGCTGGCCTGCAAACTGAAAGGTCGCCAGTGGGATTCCCAGTCAGGGCACATGGCTGGGTTACAGACCATGTCCCAGTTTGGAGGGGTGGGCGTGCGAGAGGCAACCCATTAATGTCTCTTTTTTCTTTCTTCCTCCCTTGCCCACCCTCACCCCCCAATAAATAAATAAAGTCTATTTTAAAATGTAAAAAGAATGTGAAGAACCTGAATGACATAATTTATAAATATTGTTTTCCATAGATATTACGTTGTATACTCTGAAAATGGAACATTATACTTTCTTTTAAAAACATAACTATGGCCCTGGCTGGTGTGGCTCAGTGGATTGAGCGCTGGCCTGGGAACCAAAGGGTCACCAGTTCAAATTCCAGTCAGGACCCATGCTTGGGTTGCAGGCCAGGTCCCTGGTTGGGGGCAAGTGAAAGGCAGCCAGTCATTGTATCTTTCACACATCAGTGTTTCTCTCCGTCTCTTTCTCCCTCCCTTCCCATTTCTCTAAAAATAAACAAATAAAATATTTTTAAAAAAACGATGAAATGATTAGAAAATTTTCTTGACCTCATTTCTTTTTAAAAAAAGAACTCCAGGTATGTTACTAGAAATGTAATAAAAACAAAAGCAATTTCTAGAAATTAAATCTGTCTAATAAGAAACTCATGGGACAAAGCAAAATTTCAGTTTGCAGTGGAATAATATGTAGGAAAAATAAAAACTAAATTATGATGTATAAACGTGAAGACTAAGACACTTGAAAGACTAACCTAGAGTTTTTTAGTAGTTGATGTGTTACTATTCTGTCATAGATTAGAATCTTAAAAATGGAAATGATCTTAATGGATCTAAGAAATATTTCCTTTTATTGAAAAGCTAATTTCATATCTCCTTTCAAGAATTCAATACTGAATTCTTCTGGAAAAATTGAAGAAAAAATAGACTGAGATCAGAAACCTTAGATCTAAATCTTTTTGAAGAAATGGTGAAATTTGTATAATATGTTAAGAACTGTATTGCATCTTTACAGACTCAATTAGAATTTTTATGTGAGGTTGTCAGTCAGTGACTTATTTATTAGCTTCTTTGAGATCTGTTCAGAATGAAAGCCCGCCTTAAATTTTTTTAACAAGGTAAACAGCTTTGGTACTAACGAAACTTTTAAATTCTTATTAGAATATGCTCTTTATGTTATTTACGTGATTTACATGGGTGTTGGCTGTGAATTACATAAATTGCACCTGTTATATTAATATCTCACTTCTGTAACACCAGCTTTTCTGAGTATATATTAATGCATACTTTCTTTGCTTTTATAAATCTCATTTAACTATTGCCATGGGTCAAAAAAATCTAACCACTTGAAAACACATTCTTTATGTCCTTTAAACTTGCTGTTAGCACAATGCTGACACAAGGATTTGATTTATTATAAATGCAGGGTGGGGCAACAGTAGGTTTATAGTTCATATGGAAAAGTAAGGCAGTAATTAATAAACAATATAAGAATAAATTGTGTTTCTTATACTCAAACAACTGTAAACCTTCTTTTGCCCCATTCTGTATAACCCAACTGTGTGTCAATGATCGAATCTTGTGAATGTGTTTGGAACCTTTTGTTGTAAATTTTTACTTCTTTTTAGGACTTGGTTTTGGGTGTACTTTCTGTTGAATTAGTGCTTTAAATTCTTAGCAACCATGACTATTGATTTCATGGAAGTTTATTTACTCTTTAGTGCTTCTAATGATTTTCTGTGTAAAATCAGCTTGAGAATTGATTTCACCTACTTCTGCATTTACTGTTCTAACCTGAATTATTATGTACAAACTGGGTACCAGTGTCATCGTAGGGATCACAGGTTACCATTTCTATAAACTTTTTAAGCTATTATAGTTACATTGTGTATTGAAAGTAGTGTTTAGATAGAAAATTCGGATTTTTTGGAAAAAATCTTACTTGAATGTCTGTGATAAAGTTGCTCAAAAATGTATTATTACTTAAGCAACTGTAATATTCCTATGCAGTTGTGACAACTGGTAATAAAAAATCTTAACACTTGGATATTCAGGGAGTTGGTTCTGAGAAGCACTTTATTTTGCCAGATTATTTAATAGAATAATAATTTAATAATAGAAATATTTGGGGAAAGGGTAGGGTCAATAGTGAAGAATTGGGAGGCTTTTTTAAAAAAATGAAAAATATTTCACTTTCAGTATTGTGCTTGCATCTCATTTTCCTGATAGATTTTTGTTTTGATTTTCTGCTGACAGGTCACATTTAGGGCAGGCAAAACATAAGGGATATACCCCTCCTGAGAGTAGAAAATCTAATTCTAAGGCACCCAAAGTGCAGTCTAATACTACTGAACTGTCAAGGGGACACCTTTCTAAAAGGTAAATCTTCACGTTGCTTATACATTTTCAAGGCAGAATTATTTGCATATGAATCATTGCATAATATTAAAACTTTCCAGTATCCTAAAATGTTTTTATACATGTTTACATTATTTTGAGTGTAACTTTTGCAATAATAGTTTGTTCATCAACTTTGTAGTGATGTTGATGGAATGTACCCTAGACAATGCATTTATTTTCTTGATTAGACAGTTAAGAGGTTCCCCGTTTTTTAATAAATCATTACAGGCTTCTGAAATGCCATTTTGCTATTTCATTTAATTTTTAGTTGTCAGAACCATAGGTCAATGATTTCTTACGATCTCATTGATAGGAGTCTTTGGAAAGGAATTGTAACTGAAGATTTAATGATACTAAAATACAAAATTTTCTGACCTTTACTTTGAAAGTGTATGATTTAATGTTTGTTTATTTTAATCTGGAAGTTGTGTTTGTAAATAGAGCATCACCATTTCTAGTTTCAACTGGTTCTGAAAAAGCATTCTTTTTCTTGTAATCTTAGTTCTTGTCTTGTGATTAGGAGTGTTAGTGTCAGTAATCTTTGGGTTAAAGAATAAGCCTGATCTTTGGGCTAAAGAATTAACCCAATCTTTTAATACTTTTACCATTCAAAGTCGCACTTGGTTTAAAAAATTTTTTTCAATTTTGAACCATTCAAAAAACTATGTTTATTATTGGACTTACGAGGAAAACTTTTGTGCTGTTTTTTAAAACACTTATTCCCAAGATTTGAGAAGTTAATATTACATAACAGGTTTAATGGTGGTAGGCTGATATTAACATTATTCTTATCTAACCTCTTAGAAGCTGCAGTTCATCATCTGCTGTCGTAGTTCCACAGCCAGAGGATCCAGAGAGAGCCAATACTTCAGAAAGACAGAAAACGGGGCAGGTGCCTAAGAAAGACAATTCTCGAGGAGTGAAACGCAGTGCTAGTCCAGACTACAACAGGACCAATTCTCCTAGCTCTGCAAAAAAACCAAAAGCACTTCAGCATACTGAACCTCCCTCAGAAACAAATAAGCCACATAGTAAGTCAAAGAAGAGACATTTAGACCAGGAGCAACAACTGAAATCTGCACAATCGCCATCAACAAGCAAGGCTCACACCAGAAAGAGTGGGGCTACTGGTAGTTCACGGAGTCAGAAAAGAAAGAGGACAGAGAGTTCTTGTATAAAGAGTGGCTCTGTGTCTGAGTCAACTGGTGCCGAAGAGAGATCTGCAAAACCTACCAAGCTGGCTTCAAAATCAGCCGCCTCAGCCAAAGCTGGGTGTAGCACCATCACTGATTCTTCTTCTGCTGCCTCTACTTCCTCCTCATCTTCTGCTGTAGCCTCGGCCTCCTCCACTGTACCACCAGGTGCCAGGGTAAAACAAGGAAAAGACCAGAACAAGGCCAGGCGTTCCCGTTCAGCATCCAGTCCCAGTCCCAGAAGAAGTAGCAGGGAAAAGGAACAGAGTAAAACTGGTGGCTCTTCAAAATTTGATTGGGCTGCTCGCTTCAGCCCTAAAGTTAGCCTTCCTAAAACAAAACTGTCTCTTCCAGGGTCTTCTAAGTCAGAGGCATCAAAACCTGGACCTTCTGGATTACAGGCCAAATTAGCAAGTAAGTTCACAGAAAGATGCTCTTTTTTTAATTAAGAAAACTTCTCTATTTGTCAAAGTGATTATGCTTTTAAGATGTCAGTTTTTGTTTTTTTAAGTCTGAGGCAGTCTTAGAAGCTTGATTACTGAACTTTTATTATAAAACAGTACATAATAATTAATACCACATTCAGTTTTATGGAGACAAATAAGGAATGCTGAGTTCTTAGTAATAAACCATCACGTTTTAGTGTCTGTATCTTTCTTTATCTTTGCAGCATCTGCTACTTACTTCCTAATAATCAGGGTGGGACATCAAGTTGGATTTTCTTCTATAACCAAATGCAAAAGTATTGTAATTATGACCTGCTCTTGACTAGGATTAGAGATCAAATACAGGGTTTTGTTGCTGTTCTTGTTTTATTGTTATATATTCTTAATGTAGGGAAATCCTGAGTTATTAGAGTAAATTTACTCTCATTTAATTAAACCTTACTCACATGTGCTATAATATTTTATGGCCTTCAAGGAGTTTAATACAAAGATAAATATACTACTTAGTTTTCTGCACTGAGGCTCTGGGTCCTAGGTAAGTGGGAAAGAATATTGCCCTCTTGAAGCTTATAGTGGAGTAGAAAGAGCTAATGTTTGAGAATAATATTCAAGTAAAGATGAAACCTAAATAGGAGAAAGGGATCTTGACATACCTAGTTTTCCTCTCTTTTCCAAAAGTCTTTTTTAGGAAGCTGATGTTCATTTCATTAGACATGTTGATGAACCTTTTCAATTATGCAGTTGCTATAATGGTAAAGTGTTTTTTTTTCTTTTTACTATTTTGATAAATCTGAAAAGAACAAATATAGAGAATAACACAGTGGTTATCTGCAGTTTTTAAGCATTGAATTTTTATACTACTTAACCAGAAGCTGGATTTTGACCATCTTTTCTCCTTTTGAGCCCTCATAAAACATTTCAGATCCACATTTTGATAGGGTTAGAACTTTTTCTTGGTTATTAGATTTTATATAGTGTCTAATAAGTACTCTTCTCAAAGTTTAGCTAATGTTGAATTAACCTAGCCTAATATTGAAGTAGAGCTAAATGTTAGCTCTGTTTAGTTTAACCCTATAATCTATAACTACTTTCAGTTGATTCATTATCATTATTAGCTAACTTTTACACTAAATAAAATTTTATGTTTATGTTTCATTGGGCTGTTGGGAAAGGTAACATCTTTTACTCTCGGATTGTAGAATTTTGTTCTATTTGGTATTTTAAACAGAAATGTAGTGCAACTGTTTAAAACCTTTTGAATTTGAAAGTACAGCCATTGGATTAAGATCAAGATTGGTATCTTGAAGTGAAAAGGTAATAAAAGCTGGGTCAAAAAGGGAGAGCAACTGTCCATTGGGCCTGCCAAGGTTTTTTTGTTTGACAATTACCGTTATCTGTCTTTGCTTTTATACCTCTTCCCCCCTCTGCTTCAAAATGAAGTAGAAGCATGTGTGCATCTGTGTTTGCACATGTGTGTGTATCTGTGTCCTTTAATCTCTGTCACCATTGTAGTAGCTTTGTGATCTCCATAGTCAGGGGGCCAGGTTGAGTTGGCAGCATGTTTCATGGGATTCACTTCTTTCTGCCTTCCAGTCTGCCTCACTTGAAGAGCTCATCCTTTACAACTCTTTACTTCTAGAAGGGTCCGGGCCCAGGTGAGATAGCAGATTATTCTTGAGTATCATGTCCTCACTCTTCTCAGAGACCAGCTTTCTTTTGTTAGAAAGAACTCTTTTTTAACATGATTTTTTATTTTAATTTTTAAAAAGATTTTATTTATATGTTTTTAGAGAAAAGGGAAAGAGAAGAGAGAGAAGCATCAATGTCTGTTTGCTTCTCATGTGCCCCCTACTGGGGACCTGGCCCTCAACCCAGGCATGAGCCCTGACTGGGAATCAGAACAAGTGACCCTTTGATTCACAGGCCCACACTCAATCCACTGAGCTACACCAGCCAGAGCTTTTTAACATGATTTTTTAAAGGAAGCTCAAACTTACCAGTGGCCGATCAGTGGGATTTCCTTGGTTGTGCTCTCAGTTAGGAACACTGAGGATTTTTGATACTGTACCATGATAAAACCAGTTTAGATAGTGTGTTAAAGTCACTGTACACACATGGTCACAAACTTAGTAGTTTGAAAATCTCTGTGTTCTGTGGTCACTAATAAAGCTTTTACATTTTCATTGCCACTGTCCTAGTTCTAAGCTCTAATTATAGCATAAGATGTTGAAATAAGAGAAGGGAGCTAGTATTTGTTTAGCATCTAGTAAGTGCCAGGTATTTTATATGTGGTCATGATTAATTTTAAAAAATAGTGCTTGGTGATAGTTATAAAATTTATGCCCAAGTTACATCTTGTAAGTAGCAGCATTAGACTCGACAGTGGAAGAATGTGACTTTGAAGCTGTTACTTTCTTTGCTGTGCCACTTCGCTGTACCCGTGTTAATTCTCTGTGTTTTACTGCTGCAACATCTTTGGATCATTAAGAGATGTTAAGTTCCTAGAGGAGACCAAGATTTTATCTGATTTTTCTTGTATTGATTTAATTTTTAGAGATGAATACTGTATGCACCAAGGATTTATACCATCCCCTTCACTACATATTCACTTGTTTTCACATAAGTGGAAAACATTCCTAAACAAATAGTAGTAAATATTCAGTGTGCTTACAAGTGTCTGACAGCTGGTAAATACTGTACGTGAATCTTCTTATTTACTCCTTATCAACCCTATATGGCAGTTACTATTATTCCTATCTAACAGGTAAGGACAGTCAGGGTCACTGATCAAGTTACCCATCCAAGGCCACAGAACTAAGAAGTGAGAGAGCCAAGAATTAAACCTAAATATTTGAATAGGACTCAGAGGATTGAGTAGATTGGATGACCTAAATCTAGGAAGGTTTCCTGAAGTCAGGAGGGTCAGGTGAATTTTAGGCATGATTAAATGTGTCACTTCAGGGAAGTTTATATAATGAAGTAGTACTGCAAGAGAATTGGCAGTACTTGGTAATTTAAGAATATAGGGGCAAAGTGAGGTATTTTAGGGGAATAAATTTCTAGGTTTCAGTAATGGTATTTTAGGGACAGAGCTCTTAATCTCTTAATATAGAGCTAAAAATTCTGAAATGAAACCCTAGTTCTGCTATTTTATCACCTGGTGACTATAGGAAAATTTGTAACCTTTTCACTGTAAAATTGGCACAATAGCTATTTGAGGAATAAATAAATCTGTGAGGAGACTTAGCATAGTGCTTATTTAGTACATAAGTTGCATCACTAAATTTAGGGTGCACAGGTGAATTTCAGTATCCTAAGAGAAAACATTCAGAGCAGTGCTGTGAGAATGAAGGATTTTTAAATGCTAGCCATTTATCAGTTTAAAAATGTCTGTCCTTACATTTGGAAGATCCTGATTTGAAGTTCTGTTATCTCATAGTTTTGTGACGTTGGGCAAATCATTGGCAGCCTAATCCCTAATCTTATTTGCAGAATGATAGTATTTATTCTTGTGAAGCATATATAAAAGAATGTATGTGAAAACAGTTTTGTAAAATTGAAGCACCATATAAACATAATGATGCATTGAGAGTTGTTGCTATGTATTTAAAGGGCTTTTGTGTATGCATCAGGATTTTGTTTTTAAACGTTAACCCAGGGATCAGAATTTAGAGTCAGTGGTTAGAAGTTGAGAGACAGTTTTCTGATTAGTGTATCTCAGGAAAACAAAATTTGTAAATTATCTAAAAAATGGAATGGATTTATGATCCATTGTGATACAGAAAGCAATCCAAATTGGGTAGATTGTTTTCTTCAACTTTTAATAATTTGTGAACCTATTAATTAGAGTACGAGTGTTTCCCCACGTAAAGGCTCATTCTAAGGTATGATTGG
Organism: Carollia perspicillata; assembly: GCA_004027735.1. Lineage (NCBI taxonomy): Eukaryota > Metazoa > Chordata > Mammalia > Chiroptera > Phyllostomidae > Carollia > Carollia perspicillata. The sequence continues at coordinate 92,924 of PVKM010000108.1, read as the reverse complement.
TTAGTAAAGCTTCATGGTAAAGCAGACTTTTTCCAAATGATAGGAATAAAGTACTTATAAGATGCTTTGTGAAACCCATTTCTTCATGATCAAATAACCATTCATGGGGATTCAGATTATGCATTAGCATAGGAAAGCTGTGAGAAATCTTATAGCAACTTCTGCTTAACTCAGTATTTTATAAATTTGATCACCTATATTACCTTGGAAGATAGTAGTGGTCTGTGGAACACACTTTGGGAAATGATGTAACACATTTAGTCAGGACACTTATGTAGGAAGACCCTTCCCCGTGTGCTGTTTCGGCAACATTAATAGGCTGGTGAACCCTCTCCTGGGGAGGAACTAGGGCTGGCAGGAGAGCTAGTGAAACAGCAACTTTTGTGATAGGCTTCCTGAAGCCTGTTCTTGCCAGCTGCAGCTGATCAAAATAACTTTGGGACAAAGGTCATCCTATATCAATTAGTAGTAGTCTTGAGGTAATAGCCCAGAAAGGATAGTGTTATGTGACAATTTTTTCTATGCATTAGGAAATTATTCTTCGTATGTGTTGTTTAACCTGACCAAACAGACATTCTTAAAAATTTACATAACATAAATGTAAAACCAATGGGGCAATGTAATGAGACAAATGATTTTTAGAACTTGTTTGTAATGTTTTAAATATAATATTTAAAAAATATTTTCTTAATTTACCTGGCTTCAAAATATGTTTTGCTAATCTCTTTTCTTTTTAAATAAAGCTGATTTTGAAATAATTTGACTTTCAAAGTGTGTATGTCTGAATAGTAGTAGAAGGTGATGGATGGCACAGAAATAAAAGAAACAGTTTGTGATCACAATTTGGGTAATTTTGCAGTTTTTTTAACAGAAAAATCTTAAAGGTATTATATTTCCAATCTGATGTGTCTGTTTGTAGATCCAGTTTTCTCTTCATCATTTAAAGTGGATGTCGTGTGCACATTATTAATAACCTAGTCAGCAGTAGTTACCACTTTTTTTCCAGCTTGTGTTTCAAACTCTTCTGGTGACTTGCATGCAGCCTGAGGCCGTTATTAGAACTAGACAAGAACCAGGCAGGTGCCAAAATCTGGGAAGGTGATTTCTGCTTCGGTTAGGACTCTCTTCTGCCAATCTGAGACATGGCGCTTTGCACCTCTAGTATGGGGGCAGGAAATAAAAATCAGTTGAGCAAGAGAAAAGAATTTAAAAGTTAAACTCTTGGTTTCACCTAGTTAGTGCCAACCTAGTTGGCTTATAGGGTTATCTCTACTGAGTTTTCAAAGTTGAATTATCTTTTAGTATCCTGAGGTGTTGGGTGAGGAGCTTAAAGGGACAGGGTTGGGTATTAAATATTTTCTATATTATAAGGCAGCTGTTAACATCATTGCATCTGCTTTGAAAAGTTACCATAATTCCTAAAATATATATTAAAATTTAAAAAATGGGTTGCCAGTTTTTTTAAAGGTTAATATGTATGCCAGGTTAGAATAAGAATTCAGACAAACTACATTTTACTAAACTTGCATGTAAATTAGTGAAAACAGAGTTTCTGTATTCTGTAATATTTTTCACAATTTTGATTATAAAATATTTGTTATTTAAAAAAAGAATAATCCAGACAGTACCAAAATGTACAAAGAAGAAAAAGGCAAAATCACCCAATTTGATCACTGAGGACTACTTTTCTCCTTGTGTGTATCCTGATAAGTTTTTTTCTTTATATTTATCAATGCTTAAATGCAGTATAAAGTGTTACATAAGATTTGTTTTTGAAAAAGCAACCTTTCTGTCACATTGCCCTTCCCTATAGCTGATTATTTTGGTACTTATTTTAGTGGCTTTAAATTATGTACTCAGATGTATACTTGTTGATTATTGCACTCTTGTTGTTGAGCACTATGACATGTTTTTTAAAGAAGATTTACACCGCCTTTTTGCCCACCAAATGTATACTATACAAACTTCTCATTTTCCCATTTATGTATTAGAATGATTACATAAATGCTATTTACAGAGCCACATAGGAACTTTTCTTTCATACACATTGTTTTTCCTGAAATTAATAATTTTTTGTTGTTGTTGTTGTTGTCATCCTTTTTTGGAAGCCTAGTACTCAACTCCAGACTCTGCTGTTGTCTAAATCTGTTTTTCAAGCAGTCTGCATACGTTTGTTTCAGTTTCCTGGAAAAAAGAGGCCTCTGGATGTCTGTTCTTTTATGTCTGGTTTCTTCAGTCTTTCCTGTTTACAGAATCTACATCATTTTTCTGTGATGGAACATTATCTTCCACTTGCTTTCTAAAAAGAAGTGCCTTTGAGAAGTTAAAAAGCTTTTGACTATTTTCATATATATATAAAAGACCCTATTTATTTATCTTTAGAGGGGAAGGGAAGGAGAGAGGGAGAGAAATATCAAGGTGTGGTTGCCTCTCATGCATATCCCCTGCTGGGAACTGGCCTGCAACCCAGGCATGTGCCCTGACTGGTAATTGAACCGCGGTTGTTTGGTTCTCAGGCCCGCACTCAATCCACTGAGCTACACCAGCCAGGGCTATTTTCAGATTTTTAAATGTCTCAACATAAATAACCTTGATACTTGTTTCACAATTGAATATAGAGTTCTAGGTCATAAATAATTTTTGTATGTAACTCGTTTTTCTGGATGCTTGGAGATCTTTACCTTCATTATTTAGAAATGTCACAATTTTGTTATAGCTGTGGGTTTGTTTTCATTCCTTGTTAGGGTGACCAGGAATCCTGCTTTCCATTGGGTCTTGGGACAGTCCCCAAGACTCAGGACTTACAGCCTTAAAACTACAATCGTCTATTATAATTTTTGGTGATCGTTCTCTTGGGAAGTTCTGATCTTAACTTTTATTGTTTTCCTTTTCGTTCTACTTTCTGGTAGATATCTTCATGTTTGTTATTTGTTTTATTTTCAAGAGGTTAATTTGTTCTCATTTCCTTGTTATGGATGCATTTCTTTCTTTGAGGACATGAGAGTTTTTCTTTGTTATATAGTCCTGTGTAGAGGCACCAAAAATATAATTTGTAAGCTCTGAGCATGTAGATGACATTTGACTGAGACTCATTATCTACTGAACTGGTTGGCCTATTCATTACGAAATCTCTGCTAGTATTTTTAGGTTTTTTTTCTTTCCACGGGGTAGATTCTTTCAGGCTCCTGCCTGGAGATGAAGGCCTAACTGCTTGAGCTCTGGGGGCCGAGTCTGAGAAGAGACCATGGAGGGGGCCAGGTGTCATTTATTGTGTTGTTTGCACTTCTCCCCGCCCCTCATTGGTGGTATGGTGTACCTATTTTCATCTGTATACTTCGAGAATGTATTTATTTTATACTTTCTAAACAATAAAGATCTTGTGCTTTGCTCCCTCAGGAGAGGGACAGTTAGTTAGCTACACAGCTGTGCATGTGAGGGAGGGGATCTAGGATCCGAATGCTTCGTGAACAGCCTTTCAGCCAGCCCTGTTTTAACTACAAAGTCTATCCAGAGGTACCTGGTACCATCAGTTCCTGAACCTTTGTGAGATTCTGAGTATCACTCTAACTGGTAGTTTATCTCAGTTTTCCACCTTCGGTTTTCCGGACTTCCTAGAGCAGTTAGCACTGGAATTCTTGTTTTTCATCTTCTAAAACTGTGTTGTGGTAATAGTCTCTTCCATTCTTCCCATCCTGGTAGATTTATGCTTCAGATTCTTGTTTTAATTGGGTTCCATGAGAGGTCAGAAGTGAATGCTTATGTTCAGTCTTCTATCTTTACCCAGAAAGTAGACACTTTCCTGTGTATATGCACCTACTATTCAAAAGTAGGAGCTTGCTCTGTGTGATAGTAGGCATTGGTTTTTGTGCGTCTGTTACAAGCCAGGCCCCAAACTAGGCGCTTATATTGAATTTCATGTCCACAGTGACAGAATGAGGTGGTATCCATGTTTTAGATAGGAAGAAATCAAAGTGCTTTTTATCTGCCTAAACTCTCCATTAATAGATGTTTTTCCTTTAAGAAAACAACTATGAATTCTGTCAGTTTTAATAATTATATATTGATATACTTTAATTTATCCCATTCCCTACTAATGGGCATTTATATTCTAAATTTTTAAATTGACAGTAGCTTTGTAATTTACACCATCATTTCCTGTAAGTCACTCATTATGTTTGTTTTGAATATTTTTATCTATTTTAAATTGCCCCTAGAAATACATGAATTTACATTCTCCCACTAGCAGTGTAAAAAATGCCAATTTATTCACATTCTCATTAACTATCACTGTTCCTTCAGTTTTTATTATCATACTGATGTTTATTGAACCATTCCTTATTATTGGAGATTCAGCTCTTTTCTAATTTCTCATCATCAAAAATAATGCTTAGGTGATGCCTCTGCAAATTTCTAACGTTTTAAATTCATATTGCAAACTCTGTGTGAAATTGTTGTGCACTGACTAGGAAATATGAATTTGGGGTTTAGCTCACTGTCATCTGCAAAACTTCTCTTTTATTGCTACTGAATAATTTTAAAATAAACATCTGTAAACTCTTTTATATGATAGATTGATTACTTTTCATTTTATGAATTTATTTTAGCAAAATAGCCATTAATAAAGATGTATAAATTTGAAAATAGACGCACAATACCAAGGGTACATCACGTTCTCATGATTCTGTGCTGGCCGAAGGAATCAAGAGCTGGTTACTGAGAATATACCTATTGTTAGTGGATTATCTTTATTAGGTCCAATTTTTCCAGTAGCCAAGTGACCCTATTAAATAATTGTAAATTGAACTCCTCATGCATACTAATCATCATGTTATTTGGTGCTCTTTTCCTTCCTTTTATGAAGAAAAAAGGAATGTTTTTGAAAACCCTTTGAAATAAACTTGACATGTAAATAAATAGATAATGTAATTAATTATTAGCACTTTTTAATTTATAAAAATTGAGAAAGGTCAGTCACAGTCATCCTTGACATCTGCATATGTAATTGAATTGTGCTTTTTCTGGATATTAACACTTGTTTAAGGTATTGGTTTGTGTACCTTATTTGTATTGGTTTTTCTACTCCATTTAATATCTGTAGGAATATGACAAAAAGAAGCAAAAATTAAGATACCTAATATTCTAGAAAAATTAGTACTGAAACTTTTATCACTAAGATGTTGTTTAGCTCAGGTATTTACTTTTTTTCCCTAAAACATTAAGGGGTTTATTTTTATTTTGTTTTGGGGAAGTTTTTGTTTTGTTTAATTTTTGACTGATTTTTAAAATTTAGGTGAGTGCTTAGACTACTCTTTTTCTCCTCAAAGTCCAGGTCATTAAACATTTTTTGTAAAGGGCCATATAGTAAATATTAGTCTTTACTGACCACATACAGTCTTTGTCACATCTTCTTTCATTGTAACTCACTAGAAATGTAAAAACCATTTTTAGTTTGTGAGCTGTACAGAAAAACAGGACACCAGCTGGATTTTGTCCATAGTATAGTTTGTTGACACCTACTCTAGAATAAAAATTTTAATAATGACTTACAGTCAGAAGATTTGGGTTTATGTGATGGATAGTCTGTCAAAATTAAATGGAAATCAGTTCACATGACTGGTAAAGCCAAGAGACTCAGGCTTGACTGGATCCAGGAGCTCAAATGAAGATGGCCCTATTTGTCCCAAACTGTGTGACTTAATGATCTCCTCATTTCCACACCCCAAAAGAAGACATCAGCCTATAAGAAAGTCCCTTGTATCTCCTTGATTCAGATGCCTACCTTTTCATGAATGAATCACTGGTGGAAGAGAGAGGGGATGGCGGTTGTGGAATTGTAACTGGAGATTAAAATAGTCTGGCCAGTTGGAGTATCATGCATAGTAGGAGTGTGTTGTGAATGGCAGTTTCTTCAGTATGGTGGAGAAAGGGTAAGAGATAAGCTCCTTAGACAATTAAAAAGAGGGAGGGTGCTCAGAAAAAGTGTTGCAGGGCATAATGCAGCAGATGTCTACTTGGTCATTTTTTAATGTTACTTTAAAATAAATGTGTAAGTTGGAGAATAAAAATATTCATGTATTTTAATGATGTCATTATTCACTGAACCAAAGGTGTTAGGTTGATTTTTTTCTCCGCACTTCTGCTTGATTTTCAAACAACTTTATCAGATACATTGATATTCATGCCTACTCTGAACTCATACAAGAGAAGAACAAAAGGAATCTTTTTTTTTTTAAACATTTTATTTATTTATTTTTAGAGAGAGGGGGAGGGAAGGAGAAAGAATGGGAGAGAAACATCAATGTGTGGTTGCCTCTCATAGGTCCCCCACTGGGAACTGGCCTGCAACCCAGGCATGTGCCATGACTGGGAATTGAACCGGTGACCCTTTGGTTCACAGGCCGGCACTCAATCCACTGAGCTACACCAGCCAGGGCCAAAAGGAATCTTTAGGAAATTGAAAAGTTTACTTAATTATTGCATTGCTAATACTTTATCATGGGGCACTATATTTTCATTGAAGGACTTTGTAATAGGTCTGGTATATGTGTATATACCATATCAAAGATTAGTATACCTATAACAGATCATGTAACAATTAAAAGTAGAATAAAAGCACGACAGTGAATATGTATGGCCCAGTTGTATATTGCTCCTTTTAAAGTAACACAAGAGTGGAAACCTTACCTTTCCAAGGAATGGAATTTTTTCCCAATTTTGGTGACTCTGGTAGTAAAATTCGGTCATGTTACTACTGCTCATTTCTTATGCAAATGACAAAATTGGAATCCTTTCCCAGTTTCGTAATGTAATGAGAAATACTTCTTAAATTTTCAAGTCAAAAAGGAAAATCAATTATAAGCAGCAGGAGGTACCCAAGAACATCTTAACTATTTTTAAGAGTCCAGAAGGTAAAATATGTAAGGCCTGCAATATGTTCAAATTTTAAAAATGTTTATATTTAAAAATCCAGTTTATAATTGGATATGTGAGAGGTCTAGTTACTTTACATTTCAGATGTCACACTTAGCAAAAGGAATAATTACTTTAAAAAAGATGAAGCCCTGGATTTCCAGCACATCATTTTGGGGTTAGGAATACTGTACTTTGCCATGCATAACGTGCTCCCTTATACAATGTCCACCCACATTTTTGTGTGCATTATACATGGGATTATTACACCCATGTATAATGTGCAGCTTTATTTTCCCTCAAAAATTTGGGCAAAAAAGTGTGTGTTATACACGGCAAAATACAGTACTTCAAAAGGAAAAAAGAGTAAGGCATACTTATTGTAAAAGAAAATATCAATTAGGACTTTACAAAGAGTAATACTAACTGCCTGCTTCACCTTTGTCCAAAGGAATAAAGATTATAGGAATACATTTGTAGGAATAGAGTTGTGTATTCATATACCAATATAAAAAGGTCAGGGAACTTTGATAAAAGTAAGATGTCTACGTTTATGACTAACTTTACTACATGAAGGCCCCTTTCTTGGTAAGAATATATTAAACTGACCAGTGATATTCTGATTGCTTTGCAGAGTGGCATCTTAAACATAAATGATAAGTACAGTTTTGCTGCATTACAGCACCTGGAGAAAAGGGTGTGTGTGTGTTTCCATGCGCATGTGTTGTAATTGGTTTTCAGTCGGTTGTAGGTTTATGTTTAATATGATTCTCTTTCTGTTAAAATACTCCTTATTTGACCAGTAGAATAAAGAAAGCTTGTTTTAGTTCTACAAAAATACTGTATTGTTATATAGTTTTAAAATTTTCTTTTTTTTCTATACAAATAATATTGCTTAAAGGTTTCTAAATGAACCAGTAAAGCAAAATTTTAACACTTTGCCAGAAATGTATTGAACACACAGTATACTGTTCTTCAGAATAAGCTTAGGAATTGTGCAGTTATGAACCTCTAAGCAAGTCTGTTAATATTTTTGTGTCTGAAAAATAAGAATTATCAACTTTATACCTGAAAATGCTTTTTTGAAAAACTCCATAGCCCATTAAAACTCGAAGATAGTATATTCTAGCATCATCAGTTTGCTGGATGGCCAAAAAAGGTTCAGGTATTCACACTTGCTAGGAAGTACTTGATTTACCAAACTAACATCAACTTTCCTTTTCTCCAGAATTTATATAGTTCTTCTAAGAGAATTCACTTGATTTGTTTAGATACCCTGATAAGTTTCTCCCAATCTTAACAATATATGAGAGGTTCTCCTGTTCTAGTTTAGGAGCAGAGTATGTAAAAGCAAGTTTTTTCTGTCATCTTGGACTCAGGTAATGTTACAAATAGCCATACATCTCTTCCACTAGAGAGCATTCATTGTATGTAGCAGCTCCTTTACCATGGGATTGCCTTTGAGACAACAAAATGTTTGGGGTTATCTGTCCTAGTTTATCAGGCCTAGATAGTGTTACTGTCAGTCTAACAGTCATTTTATATGGTGGTATGATTATGACATAAGTTATAAATATTTTTTTGTTCCACTCAGTTGTTTGGTTCTTCTCCACCTTATTTCTCTGAAACTTAGCACAGCTCTGTTTAACACCAAGTATGGATAAAGAGTTTGTGCACATGCACAGAAAAATACCATACCATACCCACTCCACAGTAAAAAAGAATGGACTAACATGGACAACAACATGAGTTTATTTCCAAAACACTGTAATTGTGTTCATATGAGAACACAATTTTTGAATAGGCACTAGCAACAAAATAGCAAATTGTTGGTTGCCAAGGCCTGATATGTTGGGGAGATTTAACTGCAGGGGGCATGAAGGAACTTTTTAGAGGAATGGAAATGTTTTGCATCTTGATTATGGTGGTCCTTTATATGGGTGAACACATTTGTGAAACTCATTGAACCCATACACTTAAAACAAGTACCTTTTACTGTATAGATTTTTTTTTAAGTTTTTTAAAAGAAAGTTAACCACCAAAGTTTAAAATAAAATAGATCATGAGTAGTGAAATGTCAGAATGTTTGGCCAAAAAGTATACTGTCAACCTCAAATTAGCAATAGAGCAGTAGTAGCCCACAATCCATTAAGTCGAGTATTTTATTTTGAATGTCACTGAATAGATGTAAAAATTGGTGCTGGTGTCCATACTGTATCACGGTATGTGTAAGGACACTTGAGTATCACATGAGCTAAGTTAGTGTAATGCAAGGGACTTGCAGGTGCTTTATAAAAAAAAACACTTTGGTTTTGGCAGTGTTTACTATAATATGCACTCGTGTTTTTTTTCTCTCTCTAAATTGTACATTTTTTAGTCTATTACAACTTGGTCACACAATCGATAGGTATAATTTAATGTTTTCTGAAATACTAAAAACAATTTCTGAATTTTTTTAGACATTAAAAATAGTGGTTCTAAGTACCTGAAATATTAAGCTACCTCTATAATCTGTTCAAATGCCATGTCCAGTGAAGGTTACTGAACAAAAATAAAAATAGTGTAGGATATCAGGCAGAGATTTCTGATCACATCAGATAATTCTGGCGATGTGCTATATTGCAGATCAACCTAAAAATAAAATTTAACCTTAATCTCTTGGGCCGATCTTCTTTACCCACTGAAAGTTTTATTCTTTCATCTTTATGGAGTTTGAGGAGTGTAGATCATCTTTCACAAAAGCCATTTTTGGGGGTGGGGCCTTAAAGGTATGGTTTAAACTTTTAAATGGTAATGCCTGTCTGAACATAAATTTGGTCTTTATAGTTTTTTTTATTAAAGATTAATAACATGGTTTTCACTTAACAACTTTTATATATGGCTTAAGTATCACCCCAAATTGAATGAACTGAAGTTTTAAATTAAGAGTCTAAAAGGTCAAGGTCTAGAACTCTGTTTACTACCTTTTTCCTAGACTCTTTCCTGGTGTGTTTAACAAAATCAAGAGTAAAGAATTTCTTATCTTTTCAGTTTAAATTAGTGAAGTGGTCAAAAGGTAAAGCATCCTGGGATCTGGGTAATTGTTAGTATATAATTAGTTTGAAAAGTTAACATCCATTGAAGGCGATTCCACAGTTCTAATGGAAATATGCTTATCGACTTTTCAGGCCATTTAGTGTTGAAGATTCTGTGGGCTTTGGACCCAGATGATGACCTGAAGAATTTTATAATTTTTAAGATAACTTCTCTTGCTAATATTTTACTTTCACATTTCCCATGTATAGGTTTAAGAAAATCTACCAAGAAGCGCAGTGAATCCCCACCTGCTGAGCTCCCCAGTTTGAGGCGGAGCACACGCCAAAAGACCACGGGCTCCTGTGCTAGTGCCAGGTAATAACTCAGGTTCTTCCATTTTATGACTAGTTCATATCTGTGTTCAGCTTCCATCAAAATCATTAACTTTGTAAGTTAAAGAATATTTTTCACTTGAATATTGAGTAAGGAAATTTATTTTATTATTATTTTTTAAACATTTTATTTACTTTTAGAGAGAGGGGAAGGAAGAGAAAGAGAGGGGGAAAAACAGCACTCTGTGAGAGTAGTTGCATCTCCCACACCCCCAACTGGGGACCTGGCCCGCAACCCGGGCATGTTCCCTAACTGGGAGTTGAGCTGGGGACCTTTCAGTTCACAGGCCAGCGGGCACTCAGTTCACTGAGCCACACCAGCCAGGGCACAAATTTACTTTAAAATAACTTATTATTTTCATGAGTTCTTTCCCAATACTTATTTACATGTTTTCGCTAAGTCTTAATTATACTAGGTTTTTGTAACACTTTTTTATCCTTTATCTTTTTTGTTGCTACATTATTTTTAGTGTTGTTGCTACATACTTGGACATTTGATTATTTTCAGAGTTTCATTTACTAAATAAATCTGTAAAGAGCATCTTTAAGCAGTTTTGGGTTATTTTTTAAAGATAGTGTAATGAATGGATCAAAAGGGATGCCTGTTTTAATGGCTGTGATGTTGCCTAATTAGTTTCTAAACACATTGGCATCAGTCACTGAGTTTAATGGATGAGTGGGAGAGATGTTTTTGCATTACAACACCTAACCCTCAAGGAAAAATGCAGGTTTTGTTTGTCTTATTTCAGGACTTTCATTCCCATTTCTCCCAGTTGCTATTTTGGAACTCATTTTCAGAAAATCAGCTACCTTTAATGTGATATGTGTTGTTTACTTACATTTCACATAATTTTATTAGCTGATTGGGAATCCTAGGTTAATGTTAAAAATCGTTTCTTGCAATTTCATTCCCATATTTTCAACCTTGGTTATCAGTTGGTCATGTGCTATTGTGTTGATAACTATTCACAGCCTCACAGGATTTTTTTTTCATTTACATGTCGTTCGTTCTCTCTAGTAAATGTGCCAAAAACCAGCAATCAAGTATTTTTTGAAAATATATTTTATTGATTATGGTATTACAGTTCTCTTAGTTTGCCCCCCTTTCCCCTCTTCTGCCTGGGATCCCCATTCCCTCCAGCAGTCCTCCTCCCCCCTTAGTTCATGTCCATGGGTTGTGCATATAAGTTCTTTGGCTTCTCCATATCTTATACTATTCTTGACATCCCCCTATTTTGTACTTACTTCTTAATCCTTGTACCTTTCCCCCATTTTCCTTCCCAGCTGATAACCCTCCAGATAATCTCTATTTCTGTGATTTTGTTCCTCTTCTAGTTGTTTGCTTAATCTGTTTGTTTTAGATTCAGTTGTTGATAGCTGTGAATTTGTTGTAGTTTTAATGTGCATAGCTTTGGTCTTCTTTTCCTTAAATAAGTCCCTTTTAACATTTCATTGAAGAGTGGCTTGATAATGATGAAATCCTTTAGCTGTACCTCGTCTGGGAAGCAGTTTATCTGCCCTTCCATCTAAATGATAGCTTGGCTGGATAAAGTAATCTTGGTTATAGGTCCTTGCTTTTCACCACTTTGAATAATTCTTGCCAGTCCCTTCTTGCCTGCAAAGTCTCTTTTTGAGAAATTAGTTGACAGTCTTATAGGAACTCCTTTGTAGGTAACTCTGTTTTTCTCTTGCTACTTTTAAGATTATCTCTTTATCTTTAACTTTTGGCATTTTAATTATGATGTGCCTTGGCGTGGTCATCCTTGGGTCCAACTTGTTTGGGTCTTTATGTGCTCCCTGGATTTGTATGTCTATTTGCTTCACCAAATTAGGGAAGTTTTCTTTCATTATTTTTTCAAATAAGTTTTTAATTTCTTGCTTTTCCTCTTCTGGCACCCCTATGATTTAGAAGTTGGTATGTTTGGAGATGTCCCAGAGACTCCATATACTATTGTCATTTTTTGAAGTCTTTTTTTCCTTCTTGCTGTTTAGCTTTTTCTTTCTTATGTTCAGAATTATTGTTCTAAGCCTTGGCTTCATCCTCTCTACTGTTGGATTCCTGTAGATTTTTCTTTATTCCACTTAGTGTGACCTTAATTTCTTCCTGGGTCTTTTTAATTTTGTTGCTGTACTCAGTTCTTTGAGCTTTCTGATCAGGTGTTTAGGTTATTCATTTCATTTAGTTCTTTTTCTGTGGTTTTGTTCTGCTCTTTCATTTGGGCCATATTTCTTTGTCTCTAGCCTCCCTGTGTGTGTTTTTGTGTATTAGGTAGAGTTGCTTTGATTCTCTGTCTTAGTAGCATGGCCTATTGTAGAAAATGCACCTGTCTGGATGAATGTGGCTAATTTAAATCCTTTAGTGATTTACTAGTTTACTGATTTAAATCCTTGGTTGTTGGACTCTTCTATACAGCTCGAATTTCTGATGGTTCTCAGTATTATTTGTTTTGAGGTCTAATTGTAATTCTTTCTGTGGTTGCATGAGGAGGTGAAGCATGTTTATGCCTCCATCTTGACTGGAAGTCCCTGTAAACACTTCCTGTTAACCTCCTCCAGCATGCAGCGGCTCCAGGTGATGTCTAAGATCACTCACCTCGTCCTGTTCACAATAAACTTTTTAAATTAAGGTTATGTACATTGTTTTTTTAGATATAATGCTACTGCACACTTTATAGTCAGCAATGTAGTGTAAACATAACTTTTATATGTACTGGGAAACCAAAAATTCATGGGACTTGATTTATTGCAGTATTTTCTTTTTTTTGTGGTGGTCTGGAATTGAACCCACAGTATTTCTGAAGTGTGCCTGTACTTTTGATGAGGACCTCTGAGACAGTTTCTTTTTTCTTCAGAGCTTTTGTCCAACCTTGGGCCAAATTTTGAATCCAGTTTACCCAAGGTTTATAATCTTAGACATAAACTGAATTTACTGTGGTTAAAAATTAATTTTAAGCCCTATGTGAAGTCAGGTAATCTAGTGTCTTGTCTTTTTCTGTAGCCTTCTGCCTATGATCACTTTTTTTCCCTTTAAATTTTATTTATTTATTTATAGATACAGGGAAAGGGAAGGAGAAAGGGGGGGGAGAAGCATCAGTGTGTGGTTGCCTCTCACATGCCCCCCACTGGGGACTTGGTCTGCAAACCCAGGCATGTGCCTTGACTGGGAATGGAACCAGCAACTCTGATTTGCTGGCTCGTACTCAGTCACTGAACTACACCAGTCAGGGTTGCTTATGATCACTTTTTTTAGTGCATGTGTAATTACTTACACTTGTACATGGTCATGCTGTGCAGGAGCTATCTAGCCACCTGCCTGGAATGTTCTTCATTTTAAACTTTTTGGAATTAGTTGAGATTCCTCAACCAATTGATTTTATAGTTTAATATAGCTATGTCTTTTCTCTGTTTAGACTAACACTCCTTGAGGGCAGCAACCAGTGTTGAGCAGTGTGTATCATGTGCTTGGTGCAAATTAAATGTTAAATAAATTAATTAATTTGAATCCCACTCATTCGTAGCTTGGCAAATTGCATTTGAAATGAGCTGTTTAACTATGAAGGAAAGATTAAATAAACAAGTTCCTGTTAAGGGTGGATGTTCTTACTAATTGGAAGAAGAAACTTCTCATATTCTTTGGTAATTCAGAGCCTCATTTACATGTCCGCCTCTTGTTCTTTACTAGGGAGCATCTAATTTCACTGTAGCTTGACTTTAGTCTAAAAGATTTCTTTAGCAGAAGGTTTCTGCATTTCCTAAGGTATTTGGGGAACTGCTATTTAAACCATATCAACCTATAATAATTTGGAAAAGTCTTTTGTTTCTACCTCATTTTCTGTCAAAATAGGAAAAAAGTCATCATTAATAATATATTATTTGCTAAATGGAAAATGACTGATCATTGTTTTTTCAATATATTATACTGTGTCTTAATGCTAAACAACTGTCTTCCCAAGTTTCATCTGTGTTTATTTATAAATATTAAATCTTTAATTCTTTATTTTAAAGGATGGAGCTGTTGTCCATTATTAGGATAGTTTATTTTGTGACTTGCGGAATCTGAAACTTAGGTAATGGGAATGCTCTGCATCTTCCCTACCCTTTCTTCCCCTCCCCCCTTTTGTCTGGTATCAATCTGAAAGTTTGTATATTGATCCACTGTTTACCCTGGAAGTAGTTTCTGTTGTATTGAGTTGATTTGTCTCTGTAGAAGGAGTCACTTTCTCGTTTAGTTGGAAGTGTTTAAAAATTACATCTTTCTGTAAAGATTATAATAGCTCAGGAACACAAAAGCTTGTATTGTGAAGGCGATATAACTTGGAAGAATTTTAAATATACAGAGTCTTGGTTGTTACCCATAGTGATTTTCTGCAACAATTTGTATGTAAGAAGAAACTGGCTTTGTGCTCCATGCATTGGAGCTTTGTCTTGTGTGTTCATTGCTCCTGGTCACTGGTAGTGCTGCCAATGATGGCATTTTTCTGTTGTAGTCGGCGAGGCTCTGGCCTGGGCAAAAGAGGAGCAGCTGAAGCTCGTCGACAGGAGAAGATGGCTGACCCTGAGAGCAACCAGGAGACGGTCAATTCTTCAGCTGCAAGGACAGACGAAACTCCTCAAGGAGCTGCAGGTAGAGTGGCACTTCCTAACCCTAAAATGCATTTATGTATCTTACAAGTCTATTTGGAGATAAGTTACTTTTTATACCAAATATATTGGAAGAGGGGGGACAGAAATATACCAGATGTTTATCATCAAACAAACTTTTTGTCCTGTTTTGTTTCACTTTTATAAGTTTGGTTTTTTTGATTAGTTGGATTCAGTTGTTGTTTTTTAATTCTTTTCCAAATCCAAATTTGTACTAATTACATTCAAAGGGCTTTTAGGAGGGAGTCTTTTTCAGTTTAAGCTTCTTATAAATTGATGACTGTAATAATAGTTACCCATTGACTGTTTGAAAAAAATTAAATTTATTATAAAATGGTAAGGATACGGCTTAAGTCACTTTATACATATGCAAATTTTAATTTAGAATGTTGTAATTTTTTAAAAAATAAATATTCAGTTTGAATCTAAGCAACTTCAAGAATACTATTTATATTTTTATGGGCTTATTATTCTTGGTTTCTTAGCACAGAAGAAGTTAAGCTACCCCCAGTCTCCCACCCCACCCTGCCCCCTTAAACTTTAAATATGTATCCGTTACCAACACCAAAAGAAGGCTATTACATCCATGGCTCATTGTGGTTAACAGGTTAAAATGTAGCTTGTCATTAACATTTCTCACTGGCATTAAGATCCCATTAAAAAAATCATTACAGTTCATCATTATAAGCATCTGGGTATGAGTCCATTAAATCAGTATTATAGCACATTGGTATAGGCACAGTATAGTCTCACTTTTGAACAGAGCTCTTTCATATACTATTGTTCAATATTAGAATATATGCTACTTTTCTTTAATGCCTGTGGTTGATTATATGTCCGTTTTCACCGGAAAGGTTCTGGTTTGCCCACTCCTGTCCATATTTTATGCCTTTTTTCTCAGCTTTCTGTCCAGCTTAACATGTTTACCACTGATCTTTCCCAGTTATGTATGCTAAGTTACTTGGTGAACTGAGAGCATCTCTTCTGGTAGGAGGGGATTTATTTCCTGTACCTTTTTCTCAGATAGTTTTTCTGAAGAGTTAAGTGGTAGATACAGGAGATAATATAAGTCTGTTGCACATGCAACTCATTAATCCTTTTATGATACACAGCCTATCCTTCCCAGTGTTTTAATATTTATTTCAAGTCTGAATATGGAAGTGGGGCAATTCCTATATGGATCACAGAAATGGAGCTACAGAGTGTGTTGTTAAAGTGGACTCATTACAGTAATTATAATAGCAAACAGTTAGGGCATGTATACTCTTGCAGACACAGTATTAAGTACTTCATGTATATTCTCATTGAGTATTCAGAACAACCCGTCAAGGTGTGAGTGCTGATTTCCTCCTCTATAAAATGAGGAAAACCTGAAGCACAGAATGGTTAGGCTTGTCCTGCATTATAAATGTTGGGGTGGTGAAAAAGTCTGTTTACATTTTCTGCAAAATAAAAGACACATTTTTCATGTACACCAATAACTTTATTGATTTGGATATTTTTAGTATGTACGGTATCTTCTGCTATTGGCTTCTAGTAGATAGAGGCCAGGGGTACTGTTAAATATCTTCCAATGCATAAGAGCCCCACAGCAAAGAATTATTTGGCCACAATGTTAGTAGTACCCAGAAACTTCACTAGCCACTTTAGACAGGTTCAGTCTATTGAAGGCTGGAATGGGGGCAAGGGTGATGTGTAAAATTTTGTTCCCTAGTATATTTACTTAAGAGGATAAAAGCTTGAAGGGGTTAGGTTCATAAGACTGCCCTTCTAAACACTTGCTTGTATTTCATTGTGGTCACTCATACTTGAAATCACAGTGTGACCTACATATTTTCCAAGTTCCATGTGAAAGATGCATGTGGCATGTTCACTGGTATTAGAGCAGCACTACCTTGATTGTATGTCAGAGGCTGGATCCCTGGTGGATCCTATAGGAATTCTGCCACCACACTGCAGTAGTTCTGCAAAAACAGCAGAATTACCTACTAGCTTTATATGAAGTTCTTCAGAGTAATGTGTTTTTCAGATTTTAATTACAGTTGGCATACAGTGTATTAGTGTCAGGTTTACAACCAATGTGACGTGCTTTAGTTTCACAGTATGTAAGACTGAAATTTAAAGAAAAATAAAACGCTCTAAGTTAGTAGTGTCAAGTATAAATCGATGTGATAACTCAGCATTTTTTGGCAAATATTCATTCTCAGACAGCTCTTACACAGTTGGCATAAGACTCCCTTCATTTGAAGTATTTATTTTGAAAAAAATGTTGTTACTAATTTAAAGAGATTGAATTAATCTCTTTAGTGTTACTTATATATTCATTTTTCAGTGTTCTTTATTTTTAAACGGTCGTGTTTTCCTAACCTACTTCAATGCAATCGTTGAAATAAGTGTATTTCTTTTTTTTCATGTGTAGATATAAAGCATTGACTCCCTCTTTGGCAAACTTGATTATTTCACCCTGACCTTGCCAGTGTTGTTGACACCTAGGAAAGTTTGTTGGTAATGGTGTCCCTACTGGGTCTAGAGTATACTGTGATGTGGAGCTCAACCTCTCTAGCTTTTTGTAAAGGAAACACTAGCTCTTAAAGCTGAAAATAAGCGTTCCCCATATTGTCCCAAAGGTCTGGGGTGAACTTAGCTTTTGGCATCATGAGAACTGTGCACCCCTTTGTAGTGCTGATACAATCTGGGCAACACCAGAGATACTAAAGTGGAGAAATCAAGTCTGCAGAGAGCAACTCAGTTCTGTAAAGTTTTCTCTCCCTAACTGCTTTTGTTTAGTACAACTACAAATCATATTGTTACCATGTCACCTGATATTAAGACCCGTAAAAGGCATAATTACATTCCTAATGACATTCTTCTGGCTTTTTCACAAGTTTTCATGACACTAAAAAAAAATTTCCTATGGTCTCTCCGGTGTTTAGACTTAGGTATCTGATGAACCCTTAGTGGTTCCTGTCAACCAATACTGAATTCTGTCAGTATTCTGACATTTTGCCTTTTCTTTCTGCCTAAGAGATTCTTTCTGTATGTTAAAGTATAAAAACTTGGAGCTGCATATTAAAATTCTTGTGTTCTGATTTAAACAACAAATTTTCTACATTGTTTTTATTCAGTTGTATGTTGGAAACTATATTAGGTGGTGTTTTGAAGATATGTTAAGACCACATGAGAGAGGTACCAATTCAAACAAAAAAAGATGGACACTTCTTAAAATTTGGCACTGGATTTTCTCTGCTGGTAGTCTTATTTTTATATTTGTGTCTGGGAACAGATCTTGTGCATGTTCCCCAAGGAGATTTGATGCCCTGACTAAAGAACTTTGTCTTTAACTCTTTGTGATTGATTACATTTCCTTACCTGCAAGACTTTAGAAACAGCAAGCCTTTGTGGCAAACTAGGCTAGTTTGATTTATCTAAATTCGTAAAAGCATGTGTGCAGAGAGCTACAGTAAACAGACACTTAATACCTGCCATCAAATGGCTAGCAAAGGATCTTTTTATTTGTGCCCAGTAACTGTTTTCTGTCAAAACAGGTACTCTACCTCCATTAAAAATCAGAATACCTCTCCCCGTCCCTGTAGTGTTCTGTGGCTCCTTTAAGCCCGGGCCCCTGCTAGTAGAGTCTGTGCATCGCTAATAAAAAGCTTTGTCTTGGTTAATGTCTTAGTGGCAGTGTAATTTGAGATATTCGTTGTTTAGTAAGTCATTACGATAATATGTTTAAGAGGTAACTTAAAGGTAAACCTTTAAAATCCTATGTTGTAGATCTATAGAATATTTTATAAACCAGTACACACTGATAAAATTAAAAGGCCAACATTAACTTACAAGTGAATTTTTGTTTATTCTTTAAGTGTGTGTGGTTCCAGAGTGTGAGAAAACTATTTTGTTTGTCAAAAATTTGTATTTGCTTTTCACATAATTGGAAGAGTTTTAAAGCAACTTGAAGAGCCTTAAGAGCCACTTTACATTCACTTGTAATTGGTCTCTAATAGCAGTATTTGTTAACAATGTTTCTGCATAATGTGACGAAGAAGCTGTACTTGAATTAAAAAGTAGTACTGAAGAATATATTTACAGAGTTGATAGAATTTAGTTCTTTTTTTTTTTTTTTTTAAGATTTTATTTATTTTCAGAGAGAAGGGAAGGAAGGGAGAGAAACATAGATTGGTTACCTCTCACACGCTCCCAACTAGGGACCCGACCTGCAACATAGGCAGGTACCCTAGCTGGGAATTGAACTGCTGACCCCTGGGTTCTCAGGCCATTGATCAATGCCCTGTGCCACAGCAGCCAGCAGAGTTCAGTTCTTAAGAGTACAGCCTAGGAAATTAGACTGCCTAGATTCAAATCTCTGATCTTTGTTAGTTGTCTGACTTTGGGCAAGTGCACACAGTCACAAAGCCCCAGTTTTCACATGCACATGATAAAGCTTATAATGCCTCTTTATGTGGTTGGGAGGAAATACGACACAGCCTGCATGTAGTAGAGTAAGCATTTAATAAATACCACTTTTAAGTAGCATTAGAGAGTAAAGTTATTGATTACTTTTTTTTTTTTTTTTTACCAGAGTGGAGACTTTGCTAAACTCTGAGACCCTTTAATATAAACATTTCTGGTTAGTCTGTAACTATAATCCATGGGGTTGCTAACATTATCTGTAAAGGCTGAATAGTTGCTGTTTTAGGCTTCACACAGGTTCCATTAGAAGTATCCTATTCAATTGTGTGGGTGTGGCCTAAAAGCCACAGGCTGTGTGTAAATAAATGAGCTTGGCTGTGTTTGAATAAAATTATATTTACAAATTGATGCGCTGGACTGGATTTGGCATGTGGGCCAATTTGCTGACTCCTGTTCTAAACCATACATTTTTCCTGATTAAAAAAAAATCCTAGTGAAATGATAGAAAACCCTTAATGGGGTATGAAGAAAAGCATTAAGAAAATACAGTTGATGACTGGTATATTAGCTCCTCTTTCTTCAGTAAAGCTCTTTAAATTCACATGTTACTTTTGTGCCTTTTCAAACAATAATGACAAAAATATTTTTCCTGGATGCATTCTGTCATTACTTGGCGATTTTACAGGTATTGTGGATGTTATGGTCATACATAAACTAGTCATCTGTATAAAAACATGCTTTAGGACTCAACAGATGTAGAAAGGAAGAACAGTAAACCTGCTAATTTTATAGGAGTATAATTTTATTTCCCGGTCAGATTCGTGACGAAATCAACCTCTGTTTGCTCAAACTCATTATTGGTCAGGTTAGTATTTAGGGTAGTAGAATCCCTCTGAATCTGAACTCTTCATTCTCCACGTGCTTTCACATCTTAGTTGCCCTCTCTTTTGTACGACAGTGTTTTGTAGTCATCTGTTAGTTGTAATGTGCGTCTTCAGTACTTGGGCTTTGAAGTAAGAGTATAATCTTTGCAAACTCTTGAAATTAAAGAAAACATAAATGATTTTATCAAGACTGTAATCTGGAGATAAAGCAGACTGGAGAAGGAACACATCTACAGGGAACATTTCCCCCAAATGTCACTTTTGCTTTTTGTCATACTTGTGATTGTTAGCATTGCTATCTTCATGGATTTTGGTAGAGGAGTTCAGGACAAAACTTAGTTTTAGGAACAAAAAAGACATGAGGCATTTTTCTAAGCTCTGTATGCAAGCAATGCAAAGGTCGTATTTGTATGCTTATATAACACTAAGTGGATCCATCTTTTCATAAAAGCCGGAGGATGAGGTCTAGAAGAACAACTTGATGTGCAATAGGCAGACATTTAGTTGCCTTTATTCATTGTAGTCTATAAAACTCATTTTTCTTTTTAAAGAGAATCGGGCATAATGAGTTCAGATGCTAACCCTTGCCTTTTTTCCCTTTTTTCTTGAAGCCTCTAGTTCTGTTGCAGGGGCTGTGGGCATGACCACCTCTGGGGAGAGTGAATCAGATGATTCTGAGATGGGACGATTACAAGGTAAAGCCAGTTTTGAGTTTATAAGAAACCATTACTGTGGCCTGCCAGTTATTACTCTTTGTTGAAATTAATTCAGATAAGCTTGTTTGAACATAATCTAGCAGCAATGCTTATACCTCCAGTAAAGCTGCTTATTTAGAGGTGACTGATGATTTGGAATTGAAAAATGATCTCCTGGCTCCTCATTATTACTGTTTAACTGGACAGAGTCCTTTATATTTATTTTGAATGTTTAAGATTTTCTCCATTATGTTTGCACGTGTAGCTGGTAATAAATTAAGGTACCTAATAACATGATGCATCTTGTAGCATGCTTTTTGCCATGTTCTTTGGTATTCTTGTTATCCTAATGTAAAGTGTGTACGTAAACTCCAGGTATTAATGTTGTAAGTGCTTTTTTGAAAATCAACCTTACATATATATGCTCTTTATAAGTGGATGAGTATATATTTTTATCATCTTTAGGTGGTTGGTTTCCACTGTGATGCCTACAAGAAACATTTATTAATTAGTTTCAGATTGCTTTTGAGTTCTTGAAGGAGCTAACAACAATCTTTCTTTCACCCGAACTCTTGTGAACACTTGAGAGTGTTTCTCACTTTTTGGAACAGATAAAAATGATTTTTTGTGTTTTTAGAGGCACTCATGACCAATATCTGATTTGAAAATATCAGAGGAAGAACAGTGGAAGGGTGTTTGGCATATAATTTCTTCAAAATAAATAAATGTTGAGTTTTTCTTGGACCATTTACACAGTGCTGATACACTGATATTAAGTGTCTCTATTAAAACCGTAGTAGGATGCCTTGGAGCTGGCACATGGGTAGCTGTAACTTATATTAATATAATTAGTATAATGAGAGTAGTCTTGAAAGTTTAATGTAGCTTCACTTAAAATTCAGAGTGGAAAGTAACATGGTCTAAATCAGTTATGTGAGATGATGAGTCCTTTGCGTGTAATTTTTGATAAAATCCATTCCATTGACAACTTATCTACTCCTGCCCTTTTCTCTTTAGCTCTCTTGGAGGCCAGGGGTCTTCCTCCTCACCTGTTTGGCCCTCTTGGTCCTCGGATGTCACAACTTTTCCACAGAACAATTGGAAGTGGAGCTAGTAAGTAAATACTTCAGAGTTTGTTCTCCTGACCCCAAATCCTTAATTTGTTGAGAGCTGTTTTTATTGTTTACCTATTGATGGGAGAAATTTTCATACAGGGAAATCTTTATGAAATTTAACCTGTTTTTAAAAATAGAGCTTTTGCACATTCTTGCCTTAAATACAGCAACTCTTAAGATACTGTTTGAAAATTGAAGTTTATAGCAGGGTTGACTCTGCTTTGTTTTATGTAAACTGTAGAAGGGTAAAGAATCTCATGTTTAATTAAATGATTTGACTTTGGGTGGTAGGCACACAATGCAATATACTGATCATGTATCATAGAAATGTACACCTGAAACCCATATGACCCATTGAGCCAATGGTCACCCCAATAAATTTCATTTTAAAAAATCTGTTGATTACATTGATTATTATAGCATCTGATGGCATGATGTGCATGTATTTGAATCTCGAGTTTTTTACATTATAATAAAATTTAACCCATAAGGTATTTGTAGTGTGAGCCTGAGGGGAAGGATTTCTCAGCAGAATTACCAGTCTCAGTCTCTAGACTCATTTAATCAAATTATTGTATTATAATCCAGATATCCTGTGGTGTGACAGCAGTGACTTTTAAAGTCTTAATTTGTAACTAAGAATAACTTTTGCATAATTACTAAGTACAAATCCAGTTAAATTTTTTCTGGTATAGTATACTATCTTTTGCTTCTTTAAACAAAATTTACAATTAATCATGTTTTAATAACTTCACTGATGATGTTTCCATAGAATCAGTAGGCAAATTTTAAGACTTCAGTCTTGATTAAGTTTCAAAGTTTCTGAAGTGTTATTGAAGTCTATCAATTCTGACCTTACTAATACATGCTTATATAATTTTCTGTCAGATACTCTAAAATTTGTTAATGCAACGTGTGTGTGTATATATACTCAATATGTGTATTTATACTTGAAGGTTTTTCAATATCCTGGCCTTAGTATTTGACAGGAAATTTAATAAGCAGCTGGTACTTCTGTTTTTGGTTTGTTTTGCTGACCTAATACTCAGCTCTCAGATAACATACCCTGTACAAGGTTCTTACAAATGCTTGAATATGGAATTTCTTGCTTGAATATGGAATTTTTTAAAAAATATTTTCTTTATTTATTTTTAGGAAGAGAGAGAGGGAGAGGGAGAGAAGCACCAATATGTGGTTGCCTCTTGTGTGCCCCCATGTTGGGGACCTGGCCCTGCAACCCAGGCATGTGCCTAGATTGGTAACCAAACCTGCAACCCTTTGGTTCACAGGCCAGTGGTCAATCCACTGAGCCACACCAGCCAGGGCTGAATGCAGCTTTTTATTTAGTGGTGTGTATTATTAGGCCCTGGGCTTGTACTGAGTCCTGAATAGGATAATAAGTAGAGTTGTTTTTCACGTGGAGTGTTCATGCTAAAGGGTGACCCTGGCAAGAAACAAGACAAAACTTTCAGGTAGTATCAGCCCAGTGAAGGAAAAGAAAACACTGGGTAAGAATGCAGGTTCTTGGTGGGGAAATGTAGATAGGTGCATAAGAGAAACCTCTGAGGCATGTTGGTTTTGTGAAGACCTAAATGAAATGAGGAAACCGGCTCTGCACAGGTCCTAGGGAAAGAGCACATGCACATGGGAATGAGCGTGGCACATTTGAGAAATAGACAGCAAGCAGAGGCCTATGGAAAGAGCGAAGGGAGAGCAATAGGTTAGAAGATGAGAGCTGAGTGGTTTAGGCTCTCTCCAAGTTCATGTAGGACGTTGGCAGGCCCACAGCAAATGTGGGGTTTAACATAAGGGTAATCAGTAACCGTTGAAGGATTTAGAATAGGGAAATAACATGATCTTGATCCCATTTTTTCATTTATGTCCTCAACCATTCTCTTCACTCCTAAGATTATTTTAAGCCAGTCTTAGGTACCACTTCTGTGCATATTTGAGTTTGTAACTGTAAAGGTAAGGACATACAAATATGTAGGCTTTTTCAGATTTGAGTTTGATTTTATTTTCTTGTCCTAGTGGGGAAAGACTGCAAAATTCATAGTGTATTCTAATATTAGGAAGGACATAAAGTCTGATTGTCTCATAAAACATCAAAATGAAACCTACTGCCTAGATAACAGGGAATACAAAATGATAGTACTGCATGTCTAATGATCAGTCTTCACTTAACTAGAAATAAAAGAAGTAATTTAGTAGAAATACATAAAGAGTATCTCTCCCAGACAACTTAGTATAGGAAAAATTATTTTCTCCTCTTTGTTTACCAGTTTTCAAAACAGTTGGTTTTGCATTCTTTAAGTTGCTGCTGCTGTTGTTTAGGTGTCATTAAGTGGGTTGAGACTTGTAGACATTTTTAAGTGATGTTCATTGATGGTTAAATTGACCCATCATTAGCTGATAATGGGATCTCTATGAGGTTGGCTTCTCAATCTTTTTGATAAGATCTCAGTAGTTTTTGCTTTCTTTTTTTAAGATTTTATTTTTTATTTATTTATCTTTAGAGGGGAAGGGAAGGAGAGAGGGAGAGAAATATCAATGTACGGTTGCCTCTCGTGTGTCCCCTGCTGGGAACTGGCCTGCAACTCAGGCATGTGCCCTGACTGGTAATCGAACCGTGGGTGTTTGGTTCGCAGGCCCACACTCAATCCACTGAGTTACACCAGCCAGGGCCTAGTTTTTGCTTTTCTGATGTGACAAGTTCAGTGCCTTCCTCTACTACCTTCCCCACCTCTCCATACCTGAAATTAGACATTTCTTTAGAAACCCCTGATTTTTAAAAAAATATATGAAATGGTATTTGGAACCCACAGTCTGGGCTCTAGGCATATTCCTTAACTACTGGTTTGATTGTTGTTATTAGACACTTTTAATGGACAAACACAGGAAATAATTACATTTTACCTTTTAAAATAAATATAAGTTCATACTAATATTGCCAATTCAAAGTCAGGACTGCAGGGTTTTAATTACCTTTTGTCTTATGTCTTCTCCCATGCCAAAAGTTCCAGTTCCTAATGGGAATAGCATAGTCACTTCTTCCCTTGATATCCCTTTACCCTGTTTCCTCCTCCCACACAAATAACCTTTGTTAATTTTATGGCTTGTTCTTAGTTTTTTACTTTTAAAAAATGCATGTTATCTGTTTTACATACACTGCCTTTACTAGATAATGGTGCTGAACTTTATACACTTTACTTCTAAGAATATTTTTTGGTGTTCACTCTCCATAGTTGCTGCATATGTAGATTGAAAGAGAGAGGAGAGAAAGAGAGAGGAGAGATGGGGAGGGAGAGAGAGAAAGATTTCCTTTTGTAAAGCACCAGTTTCCTGTTGAACTGGGTAAATAATTCAGGTTGTTTCCAGTCTTGGTTGTGCTGCAGTGAAATGCAGCCTTCCTAATTTTCCTGTGTTATCTTCAGGATAGATTTCTAAAAGGGACATTACTGTTTAAAAAGGTAAATGAATATAACATTTGGCAGATGTTGTAAGTCACCCTCTTTTAAGAGTTTTACCATTTTTGCCTTCCTACCAGTCACGTATTACAATAGTGTGGTGTCATTTCTTCTAACTTTTTAGTTACATATCTTTATATACTTCTTTTAGTGGATACTCTAAAGATTATAATGTATATCCTTGGTTTATTATAGCCTACCTTATAATAATATTTTGTTGTACCCAAACAGTACAACAGTTTAACTCCTTTTACCTCCTGCCATACTTTATGCTGTTGTTTTAATTACACGTTATTAACACAATAAGGCATAATTGCCATTTTAGAACATCCATATTCATTTGTCTATCAGCATATACGTCATTTCAGTGCTCTTCCGTCCTGCATTTTCTTTTTAGGGTTCATTTCCCTCTAGCCTGAAGAACTTCTTTTTTCATGTAGTAAATGATTGCTTGTAATTTCTTCTGTCCGAATTTGTTTGAGAAATCATTGATTTGCCTTAATTTGTAGAAGATATTTTCCCCATCTATAAAGTTCTCAGCATTTATAATGTTTTCTGGTTTTCCTAGTTTCTGTTCAAAATTTACTGTTGCCATTTTCAAGGTAGTATCTTCTTCCTTTGGATTTTAAGATTTGGTTTTTAAAAATATAATTAATTTTTAGTAGCTTTTTAATTTGCTTCAGTTTCTTCGAACCTGTGAATTTGTGAATTGATACCTTTTATCAGTTTTGGAAATTTTTTTGGCCATAATCTCTTTAAATATTTCTCTTATCTCATTATCTCTTATCTCATTATCTCTTCAAGTATTCTCCTTTCAGTCCTGCTGAGAGGATCAAGATCATATTTGTTCAAGCTTTGGACTCATTCAACGTGTCTCTCTTGCTGCATTTTATTTTTGTTTTTATGAGCATTTTTTCCTTCTACCAGTTTGAAAACTTTGTATTGGCCAACTTTTAAATTCACTAATTCCTTTTTCTGCTGTCTTCTTCAGTATATTGTTAAACCAGTCAGTAGGTTCTTAATTTTTATATTATGTTTTTCAGCTCTAAACAGTTACTTGATTTTTATTATAGATTCCAATTCTGTTGAAATTCTTTACATTCTTACTCATTTCGTCCATCTTTGCTTATATTATCTGTAACGGGCCAGATAGTAAATATTTTGACCATAGCATCTCTGTTGCAGCTCTTCAGCTCTGCTCCTGTGGCACAAAAGCAGACACAGGCAATATACGAACATTATCATAGCTGTACTACAATAAAATTGTATTGATGGACACTGAAACTTATATTTCATATGTCAAATATTATTCTTAAAATTTTTCAGCTAGTTAAAAATGGAAAAATCATTTTTAGTTTACAGGTTGTACAAAAGCAAGTAGGAAGCCAGATTTAGCTCTTTACGGAAAATATTTGCCAACCAGCCCCTGCTTTGTATTAACGATTTCAAGGTGTGGTCCATAGACTTCTGGGTAGTTCCTGAGAACCTTACATTGATTTTTTCTTATTTTAATTTTTATTTTTCAATTATAGTTGCCATTCAATATTATGTTAGTTTCAGGTGTACAACATTAGGTGGTTATACATTTGTATAAATTACGAAGTGATTCCCCAGGTTAGTCTTGGCACCCACCTGGAGTATTTAGTTATGACAACATTATTGACTGTATTCCCTGAACTGTACTTTATACCCCTGTAACTATTTGTAACTACCAATTTGTACATAGTAATCCCTTCACCCTTTCTCACCCAGCTCTCAACCCCTCCTCCATCTGGCAGTCATCAGTTTGTTCTCAGGATCTAAGAGTTTGTTTCTGTTTATTTTTTTCTTTATTTTGTGTTTTAGATTCACATAAAAGTAAAGTCATACTGTATTTATCTTTTCTCTGTCTTACTTATTTCACTTAGCCTAATACCTTCCAGTGGATATTGATGATGATTTTGATCATGTCAGAACGATGTGTCCTTAGAATTGCTCGCCTTGGTATTTAAAATATATCCAGTGGCGTGTATGTGTTAGTTTTTTTAGGTGGTTATGCTTATATAAACTATTTCATCCTTTAAAAACAAATCTAGAAGCAACTGAGGATCCTCTGTTTTCACTAGTTATTTTCCCCTCGTTTTGTTTTTCCTTCCACATTATTTCAACACAGAAATGACAAGCCTATTCTAACTACAACTGATACTATTTAGTTTGAAATCTTAAAGATGGTATCCCTTTGAACTTGACTTTCTTGCAACATATTTTTACATGGACTGTTAATTATGGTAAAGGTAGAAAGTCAGTGATAGTTATGCAGTTTATTAGCCGCAGTCTGAAATAATAAAGAAAATAAACCTCGCACGGATCACCTGTGTCCCTCTGAAAGGCTATGCTGTGCCCTCCAGAAGTACATTGAAGCTTTATTGAAATAAAAGTCTTTGGTTTTCATGTTAATTCTACATTTACTGACATTTTCCAAACATGTTTCTACTCATTTTGGTACCCGGTGATACAGGAGTGAAAAAATCCAATATAAAAAGAATAAGCTGAGAGAGTGTCAGAAGAGAAAGGGCTTGAAAGTAATGTGAGGTATAAATTTGGTCAGCATTGAATGAATTAATCATAATTACAAGTAGGAAGGTATTCATGAAAATTGGAAAGTTTTGAGTGTCTTGTTCAGCTTTTTGACAACTTTTTTTATCCCTGTGAGTCTTAACATTTTTCAGTTGTTTGGACAATGGAATTGAGCCTTAAAAGTATTTCTCTAAAAGTACTCTGATAGTAGCATCTGCAAATGAAATGAGAGGAGGTAGAAAGGTCCTTCATTTGCTGTTTTTTATTTTTAGAAAATAGTCTTTTTCTTTCCAATCTCTTGTTAGGTGCGTTATTCTGTTACTTATATGTCCTTTGCTCTTTCGCTGTTACTTGGATTACATTTATAGTGATGCAGGTATTTAGAGGTTTATGGCATTTCCTTTGAAGTCTGGGCATCACTGTTTAGCAAGCGTTCATTATTGTGGAAAACTTTTGCTCACTGTACATATACATTTAATGTATATTTCATACATGTTACAGATATTTAAAACAGGCATTTTAACAGTAACAATTTATAATAGTCATGGATATTTTTTGTTTTAGCCATTAAAAACTCAATCAGCTTATATCATTTAAGTAGATAAATATTAAGACAAAAATATTTAGACAAATAACTTGACATCACTTTAAGGCAGAGTAAATTCAGCTAATTGGTCTTGAATTGTCAGCAGCTTGTCTTAACCCTGATAACGGACCTAGACTTTAGTTGGGACCCAAAGAAGATAAGCAGCTAGCTATCACCATGTTTTGCTGAGTAATGTGCTCCCGTGTATAATTGCACCCACATTTTTGGCCCAAACTTTCAGGGGGGGAAATCTTTTATTTTAATTTTTAATTCAATTCACTAATTAATTCACAATATTTAGAAACAAAACTGATCATTGTATTCTAGGGTATTATTTTGTATACAGATATTATTATTGCTTTCTAGAATTACACTTTTAACACAGAAGCATAAATAAAAGAATTAAAAACATAGATACAAAATTAGTACAACCCATGTATAATAAGCATCCTTCTTTTTTTCTAAAATATTTGGGCAAAAATGTGCGCATTATGCACAGCAGAATCCTGTTTGTAGTCACTTTTTTTTTAAAGATTTTATTTTATCTCTTAGAGAGGGGAAGGGAAAGGGAGAAAAGGGAGAGAAACATCAATATTTGATTGCCTCTCCCAGGCTCCCCTCTGGGAACCTGGCCCAAATCCCAGGCATGTGCCCTAGACTGGGAATGGAACCAGTGACCCTTTGATTCACAGGCCGGCACTCAACCACCGAGCCACATCAGCCAGAACTAGAGTCATATCTTTTACCTAGTAATAATTTTCTTAAATGTTTAAAAATAATCACTTATTCCCCCTGTGTAGGTTCTAAGGCCCAGCAGCTTCTGCAAGGACTGCAAGCAAGTGATGAAAGCCAGCAACTCCAGGCAGTCATTGAAATGTGTCAGTTATTGGTCATGGGAAATGAGGAGACACTGGGAGGGTTTCCTGTCAAGAGTGTTGTTCCAGCTTTGGTAAGATAAGAGTTTCTCCCTTGTTTTACCTCACTTGTCCTCTGTGCTGCCAGTATACTTAAAGTACAGTTATTGATTGTCATTATGAATTTTACAACATGGCAGAACAAGGAGACGGCAGATTTTTTATTTCATGTTTATAGATACTGTAAGTGATTGCTAATGATGAATTAGCAGATTTTCTAAACCATTTCTTGATGAATAGTTACCCCACTTTTGATACTTAAATGACTAGTTTTAAATTGTTGGCCTCTTGACTTACTGCACCAAAACCGACACACTTTCTCATTCAGCCTGTGGTACACGGGGTGGTGATAAGCAGCTCACTTGTGGGTTTCTTTGTGCACTACTCAGGTTTCATGTTTGATAATTGTGTGTGTGGCTGAGCTGTCAAGCCACAGTCCACATGGGTCCTTCCAGGTTAAAAGGGTTTTTTTGTTGTTAAGCAAAAGCAAAAGAAGGAACGCCCAAAACCAAACAAAAACAATAACCACATAGAAAAATTATTTTAAAAATCTTTTAATGATTTTCAACACAAGTATGAGTTGATATTTAGAATTTACTAAACTTAATTGCTTAAGCTGTTTACTGTGAAACAACAGGAGGAGATAGGTTCTTGCGCATAATATGTCTTTGAAATAGTAGCTTGGTAAATTTCCTTAGTCCAAGATTAAAGAAATTGACTATAATTTGAGTCTGAACAAAATACTGACAAAGACTAACATAACTATCATGAACACATTTATAACATATTTTACCTGGGAAGTTAAAAATGAACAGTTGTGTAAATTTTTTTTACATACCTAGTTGACAAAATGAAATTATGATTGGTTGGTATATCAGATTATTCCACTTGATCACATTATCAATTTAGGGAAAAAGCCAAGTTTTAAGGAGAGAGTTGAATGAAGACTAGTCAAATACAAGGTGACGCAGTCTTTTTTCCTGCCCACTCTTAGTTGTTGTGTGGTTGGTCTGTGGTAGGGGCTGAAGAAGACTAAACCAATTTTTTTTACATGTTGCCACTCAGACCTTTGGTTAATGAGAGCTAGCTCTACTTTATAAAGCCTTTCATGTTGATTCCTAAATGTTTTGTAAAAGCAGTATCTCCTTGTTTACTTTTCTTACAATTAGCCTATGCTTATTTTCGTGCTGCTCGATTTACAGATTTCTTCGATTAATTTGAATAACTGGCTTCTGTGACCCAAATTAAACTTTCTTGTTTTGTTGTTGTTCATTAAAAAATGAATAGCGGCAAAGAATTAGGTTTACCCTATACTGTCTAATGTTAAAATGAAGTTGTTATTAGTTAAATAAAGAAGCTGTTAAGTCTAGGCGAAAATGTTGACGCATAGTCAAATTTTCTCAATTTGCTGGTGGTTGAAATGTGCTTAAGGTCTTTTCCACAAGAGAAACTAAAATAAAAATAAAAACAAGAGAAACTAAAAAAAAATAAAATAAATAGGTATTTAGACTCGTTTATGCATTTGTAGAATAAATAAATATACTAATTTAGGTTCAATTAGTGCACAATTGGTTTCTGATCATGATCAATATCGTGTTTAAATCCTATGCTGCTGTGTATTTTCTATCTGAGTTAAATGATGCTTATCTCAACTTTAGAAAAGCTTATTCACAAGAGTTTTAAGTCTTGGTCTTGGATCTGTACTGTCAGTTGTTAATTTAAGCAAAAGTTGTTCATTGCTGCTTTGTGTATTTATGTACTGAGTATTTATCAACACCTATTAAGTCCTCAGTGATGTGTTAATGAGCTTCTAAAGCGGGTGGTGGATTAGAGGTACTAGAAAGATGGATGTTAGCATCTGGAAGGCTTTGTTTTTGATCTGGATCATGATGTGATGATTATCCAGGAAAGCTCCCAACTTGGAGCTGTTGTGTGAGTTGTGTCATTCCACACATAATCATTTCTTATGCATGCATACTAGGTTTTTATCTTGATATGATTTTTCTGTGATAAAAGTTTTGCATAATAACTTTTCCATTTCATTTGAAGTAGAGGAAACAATACCTCCTCTAAGACTTTTCTATAAGAATATAAATAGCTTCTAATATTTTTCTTACAATCTTTTAACAGATAACATTACTGCAGATGGAGCATAATTTTGACATTGTAAGTATGTCCTGCATTCTTAAACACTCTAAATTAATATTTTGAGGGTTTTTTATTTGTTTGTTGTTTGTTTGTTTTAAGAAAAAACACATTGTTTTCTAGATGAACCACGCTTGTCGAGCCTTAACATACATGATGGAAGCCCTTCCTCGATCATCTGCTGTTGTGGTAGATGCAATTCCTGTGTTTTTAGAAAAGGTAATCCTAAAAGCGGGGCCTAGAGGGAATCAAGCTTAGATCTCAGTGGTCTCATCACTTCTGAGCTTTAAAGGAGTACATCCCATTGTGAAGCCACATTAAAAAATGTTTTTTAAAATTCATTATTTAGGTAAAGTTTTGTTGTTGTTTTGCCAAGATTCCAGAAAAATACTTCAGAGCAATAGTTTAAAGCTGATGTTAATAAAACATTTATATAGTCAACCTAGGTTTCTAATTTTTAATAATGACAATAATGGCAATTCAGAGAAGACCTTAATGTGCTTGATTAAAACTAATTTCATTATTCCTAGAAAACATCTCAGGTTATAGCTATACATAACCTCATTTTACAGCTGAAAAGGTTGAGGCAGAAAAAGTGCCTTGCTCAAGGTCAGAAAGTGAGTTAGTGGAGAAAGGGAATATTTTTCATATGTGGTAGGGTGTGGTTTTGGTCCATCTTAAGGGTCTTTTCCTTTTTCATGCATGATAACATTTATATTATCTGATAATCTTGGAATATATAAAAAGTTTAAAACCTGGTTTATACAATTATGTATAAACTCATCTATTTTAAATACAAAGAATTAAAGTTATATAATTACACATTGTTCTCAATATAAAACATTTTTCAGTGTCTTTAAACAGCATAGTACTTGGAAGCTATATTTGCTATACATTATAGCTTAACCTAGTTTCCCATAGTGGGTTTCACATTAGAGGCAATATAGATGGATAGAAATTATAGGAAATACTGTGAAGATAAGTGAGTAGAAAAGAACTTGAATGATAACCTTAGGCTACCTGCTTTTATATTACCAGCTGCAAGTAATTCAGTGTATTGATGTGGCAGAGCAGGCTTTGACCGCCTTGGAGATGTTATCGCGTAGACACAGTAAAGCCATTCTACAAGCGGTAAGTGTTGTTACTGAAACACTGTATTTCATTTCACGTTGGATTTTATATACACAACTCTTGGATTGCAATCTCTGCTTTAGTTATACATGGTGTTTCCAGAGTGATATGCTAGACTTATTAGTAGGCTTTTTAAATTGCTGATAAAGGGTATTTCTTTATTTTAACAGTTTTCTATATTTTAGGGTGGTTTGGCAGACTGCTTGCTATATCTAGAGTTCTTCAGCATAAATGCCCAAAGAAATGCACTAGCAATTGCAGCCAATTGCTGCCAGAGTATCACACCAGATGAATTTCATTTTGTGGCAGATTCCCTCCCATTGCTTACCCAAAGGCTAACTCACCAGGTAAAATATGAAACTATTTTATGTGTTATAAACATTTTTATTACACTTCTAAAATGTTGATTTTAACTAGAATTTTAAATCTTCCAATTGGGTATATAATTAGGAAATGTTTGGATACATCACTTCTGTTGTGTTACCCAGTCTCATGTACTGTATCAGGTATTTTGTAATTTTTGTTGGACTTATGCAAATGAATATTTGATATGTTTGATATCTTCAGCTATTTTGACTTTAACAGATAAATGTGTTGTTTTAGCAAAAATTGAGTGTTTACTATTTGGTATCAGAATTTCCTTTTGGGTTAGACGAGACAAGGAGGATAAGATTGGTAGGAGATGAAACATGTCCCAAATAAAGGACTTACATAAGATAGATAGTAAGGATTATTGACTCTCCGGAGTGTTTTCTTCTAAGGTGATCAAGACACAAAGAGTCATTCATTTACTTGTAAAAACTTACTAGGTTGAGATAACCTTTATGGGAGTTAGAAATATGTTCTCTAGCTGTGACTTACTTCAGTGTCTTATTTTGGAAATAGGTGTGACAATCAGAGAAGTTCAATAGTTGGCCACTATTGGACCAGTTTTCTAGACATTTAGTGACAGTGAAGGTGTAAGGCTTTTGTAATACCACAGTAATTCTCACTTTTACAAAAACAACTCTAGTTTTAACATTGGAAGCATATTTATTAGGAAAAAATAAGGTCTCTCAAAACACCGGTTAAGCATTAAATTGTTCTTTTTGTTCTTACATGGATTATTTAAAATGTTTTCTCAATAAGGCCCCTCTAATAGTATTTCCAGACTATTTTTGTATAGTGAGTATAACGAATCTATACCTACCTTTTCACATTATCAGTAAACCACCTATTTAACTGGTTTCAAATTTTTCATGTATGCATGCTTTAAGTATTTCCACTGGGGATGCTTTTTAGGATGATAGGGTGGTTTTCTTTATTATAATTGTTTAGGTATTGAAATTAGAGAAGTAAACTGGGTAGTATAATAAGGTTTATCCATATGTGACACACAAATGAGCTGATCCTTCTCTTCCTGAACTTCCCACAAATAAAAACACAAATGAATAAATAAAATAAAATTATAGAAATAAAAAAGTTATTTCTTCTTTTCTGTATATTTGGATTTATCTATTTGGGCCTTAAGGAGGGAGGTCTTACCAGTATGATTCTCTTTGCTTTGAAATCATGTTATTGATTGTACCTTTCTTAGGCTCATTGCATTTTCAAAGCTCACATCTATTTTAGCCGGACTTGAAGAATTTTGGGTTAGGAGACGATAAGCGAGTGATTTCTAACAGTGAACATGTTTTATATTAATAAACTTTATTTTCCTTTACTTTAAAAAATAGGACAAAAAGTCAGTAGAAAGCACTTGCCTTTGTTTTGCACGTCTAGTGGACAACTTCCAACATGAGGAGGTAAGCATCCAGTCCTCAGTAGTATTTTCATGAAGTGGTTAAATTTTGAAATCACAATATGACAATTTTTTTTCTTGTGTTTGTGAAGAATTTACTCCAGCAGGTTGCCTCCAAAGATCTGCTTACAAATGTTCAACAGTTATTGGTAGTGACTCCACCAATTTTAAGTTCCGGAATGTTTATAATGGTGGTCCGCATGTTTTCTCTGATGTGTTCCAACTGTCCAACTTTAGCTGTTCAACTTATGAAGCAAAGTAAGTACTATTTTATTATTCTACATTAAGAAAGAAAAGTGGCTTTAAAAAATATCTACTTGATATTGCTAATATCACAGACATTGGATAATAAACAAGAAAAACATTAATGTGTAATAAATATGTGTTGGGATAATACAGTAAACTTCCTACATACACTTTTTAAAGAAAGTATATAGTGTATTAAAATTTTACTCTTGCTGATTCTAGGGTTAAAGACCCAAGATTGATTGCTTTCTGTGCAGTATCCTGTATTGTTAGATTTTCTAGCAGTTCATCTGATTCCAGAATGCTTTCCTCCCTCAAAATATTGGAACTTATACAGATGAATGTCTCTGATCTTTGCTACTTTAGTATTTCTAAGGCCTTCGCAATCCTATCCAGTATGTAGAAAATAAGGTTTTATTGCACTGTTATTCCAATTTACTGTTACTTTCTTAAACCTTAGATTTTACAAGTTAATGTCTGAAGACTGCAGAATTCAACAAAATTTGATTGCTGCTAGTCTTGATCTTGCAGCTTTTGTATGAAGCACCCACCGTTTTGTGTAATTTTATATCCATAATTCTGATCTCTGAGGATGTTACCGTGGGAGCCAAGGATGATATTCAGTAATAAATAAAAATAGCCTTTGGTTGCACTGCCTCAGATAGAATATTGAGTAGTATAATTTATTACTATATTATTAACTTATTAACTAGTATGAACTATGTACCCCCTCTTTGAGAGGAACTCAGTTTTATTTTTAGTTGCATTTCTTATGAATTAGTGCATTGGCACAGAAGTTTTAAGAAAAACAGTGTTGCCGAGGTGATTTATTGATAAGATTTCTCTTAAATCATTGAGTCATCCTCAAACCTGGTATTCCAGGAACACTGTCTTGTGCGATAAACGAAGTGCTCTCTGCCTAGGTAAGTTTGGGAAACATTTAAATAACTCCTTTGGGTAGTAACAATTTTGTTCACTTTGCTTATTAAAAATCCCTGGGAACCTTTTGAATTTTATGTATCCCACCATTGTCTGGAGTTTGAACACAGATTATCTCTTGTTATTTTATGGCACAGCATTTCCCTGGAAACTTGTGTGGGAAATTGCTGCGTAATTTTTGTTTTTTGGATTATTTTCTTTTAATATGACGAACATTTTCATCTCTTTTGCATACTCTAGGAAGTTTGCTGCACATTCATAATACAGAGACTACTAGGCATATTTTCTTTCTACAACAGTAATACAGTGGAAACATGTACTTCTCTTTCCATTTTGCTGTTATCCTCTGATCTCTTTAAAAAATTTAATGGCCCTGGACAATGTGACTCACTTGGTTTGGAATATTGTCTTCTAAGCTGAAAGGTCATGGATATGATTCCCAGGGCACATGCTAGGGTTGTGGGTTTGCTCCTCTCTTGGGCTGTGTGCAGAGACAACCAATCGAAGTTTCTCTCTTGTATCAATGTTTCTCTCCTCTCTGTCTTACCCCCTTCCTCTTTCTCTAAAAAAATAAAAAAATGAATCCTTGTGTACCGTTGCCATGTATTCACATTTCTTTGGAAACTTGGCAGGAGTTTTTAAACATTTTATTTACTATTTGTAAAATTTCAGTGAAAGCAGAGATTTAACTGTCCATGCCTCTCTGCCCATATCACTGGTTAATAATTTCCTTGATAACTGGCAAAACATTTCAATGAAACGTTTATATATATATTGTCATATGTATAGTATATACACAAACACACACCCCCCCACAGCCAACAGAGAGCCAGCCTTGTCTTAAGGTTGTAACTGTTAGGGTGACTAAACTCTATGGAGGCCAAGGACTTCTGCTCATGCTTTCAGCACATCAGACTGGTTCATGCAAATTCTTCCATAAAGTGATGTCTCCTGGGAATAGAAACTTATGGTAGATGATATTTTAATGATTTTTGTCTTTAGATGGCATGGTTATCGTCATGTAAGAAAATGTCTTTTGTGATCACAAAATATGGTAATATTCAGATGCTTTTTTTGTTAGTTGATACTTGTTTATTTTTAGAGAGGGGAAGGGAGGGAGAAAGAAGGATAGAAACATTGATTGGCTGCCTCTTGCACATGACCAGCTGGGGACCTGGCCTGCACCCCAGTCACGTGCCCTGACGGTGAAGCAAACCAAAGCCCTTTTGATTTTCAGGACAGCTTCCATCCCACTGAGCCATACCAGTCAGTGCAAGATTCAAATGCTTTTTTAAAAAAATTGTATTTTGTTGATTATGCTGATATAGTTTTCCTGATTTTTTCCCCCTTTTTGCTTCACTCAACCCAGCACCCTATACTCTCTCAGGCAATCCCCACACCATTGCTTATGTCCATGTTTCATGCATAAGTTCTTTGGCTTATCCATTTCCTTTGCTGTACTTTACATCCCCATGGCTATTTTGTAACTACCTATTTGTGCTTCTTAATCCCCTCACCTCTTCATTCTTCCACACCCTCCTCCCATTTGGCAACCATCAGAATGCTCTCTGTATCCATGATTCAGCCTGCATTCTTGTTTGCTTAGTTTATTTTTAGATTCAGTCGTTGAGAGAGATGTGTTTAATCCCATTTCGTTCATAGTTTTGGTCCTCTCTTAAATAAGTCCCTTTAACGTTTCATATGATTATGGTGTGCTGATGATGAACTCATTTACTTTTTTTCTTGTCTGGGAAGCTCTTTATCTGCTCTGTGATTCTAAATGATAACTTTGCTGGGTAGAGCAGTCTTGGCTGTAGGCCCCCACTTTTTGTGACTTTGAATATTTCTTGCCAATCCCTTCTAGCCTGCATAGTTTCTTTTGAGAAGACAGCTGACAATCTTATGGGAACTCCTTTCTGGTAACTATCTCCTTTTCTCTTACTGCCTTTAAGATTCTCTCTTCACCTTTTTTTAACCTTTGGCATTTTAATTATGATATGTCTTGGAGTGGACCTTTTTGCATCCATCTTGTTTGGGACTCTCTGCGCTTCCTGGACTTGCATGTCTATTTCCCTCACCAAATTATGGAAGTTTCTTTCATTATTTTTTCAAATAGATTTCCAGTTTCTTGCTCTTTCTCCTTCTGGCACCCCATGATGCAAACATTCAATCTCTTGAAGTTGTCTCAGAGGCTGTACACTATCCTGATGTGTTTGGGTTCTTTTTTCTTATTCTGATTGGTTGTGTTTTTGCTTCCTTCTGTTCCAAATCATTGATTTGATTCTCAGCTTCATTCACTACTGTTGTTTCCCTGTAAATTGTTCTTTATTTTAATTAGTGTATCCTTGTTTCTGACTGAGTCTTTTTTATGTTGCTGAGGTCCTCACTAAGTTCCTTGAGCATCCTTCTAACCAATGTTTTCAACTCTGCATCTCATAGATTGCTTTTCTCCATTTTATTTAGCTCTTTTTCTGGAGTCAATCTGTTCTTTCATATGGGCCATGTTTCTTTGTCTCCTCATTTTGGAAGCCTCCCTGTGTTTGTTTCTGTGTATTAGGTAGAGCTGCTATGACTCCCTGTCTCAGTAGTGTGACTTAATGTAAGTAGGTATCCTGTAGGGTCCAGTGGCACAGCTTTCCCTATCACTCAGGCTGGGTACTCGAGATGTGTCCTCTCTGTGGACTGTGTGCACCCTCCTCTTGTAGTTGAGCCTTGGTTTTTGTTGTCAGATAAATGGGAGGGATTTACCCAGGCCATCCAGCTTCAAGGATTGGCTGTGACCACTGAACCATCAACCGCTGCCCTCCGGCAGGATCAGCTGTGCAGGGGCGGGGTGGTAATGCTCTGATGTGGTCTATATCTGTCCACTGGGTGCACCAAACCTTAGGTTCCCAGGTGGTGCAGGCCAAAGTCAGACCCAACCTGTGTTGTGCCTGGGGCCACCCTCCCTGAGCTATAAAGCAATCTGAGATGTGCTGGGCTTGGAGATTCCCAGGTGAAGCCAAACCAAATCTAGTCTGGTTGCTACTAGTGTGGGACCTGAGACTCACCGAGGCCAGCTGTTGCTTATTTGAGAGTATTTAGGAAGTTGTGCACAATAAGTGGAGACCAGCCATTCTTATGGAAAAGCAGCTCAGGTGGGCCTGTAAACTGGGCAAGGCAGAGTCTCTGGGGACCTCCAAGGAGGGTCAAACAGTGTTAGCCATATTGATGGAGTCTTAGATAAGGCACCTGCTTGCTAGCTTTGTGGCTCTGTTGGTGGGGGGCATGTTTAGAAATGGGACAATGGCCTCTGCTCGCCTTGATGCCAGACACTTCAGTTTTTCCCAGTATGCTGGTACCTTTCAAGCTGCTACCCTGGTGCTGGGGCTCAGAGGGAGTGAGTCTGAGTAGGTGAAGCCATGTGTGGGTTCTTTAAGAGGAACTGCTTGGGGCTTTAGCAGTTTTCTTCCACTGACTCAATCCCTGCTGGTTTTTGCAAGCAGAAGTTGTGAGAACTTGTCTTCCTGGCACTGGAACCCTTGGGCTGGAGTACTGGTGTGGGGTTGGGACTCCTCTTGATCCTGAGATATCCTTCCCAAATTGTATCCACCGCCTGTGGGTGTGGGGCCACCTTGTTCTGCATCTGTGCCCCTCCCTCCATTGTGGGTAGATGTAATTTCTTTAATTCTATAGTTTTCAGACTTCCATTCAACTCTATTTCAGGTGGTTCTGAGTGATGATTGCTCTATATTTTACTTGTAATTTTAATGTGGTTGTGTGAAGAGGTGAGCCATGTCTGCCTATGCCACCATTTTGACTGGAAAGCCAAGATTCAAATGGTTTTAATTGCTTGGTGTTACCTTATTGTCTATGCATTTCAGTATAGTTGAATTGAAGACAAATATATGAATATACTTGAATTTAGGGTTAAAATGCATGTTAAGTGCAGGTTTTTTGTACAAAACACTGTGCTTCTCAAGGAAAGTAATAAAAGATTGGTGAATCTTTTTGGTGATCTGGTTGAATATGTGATTAGGTGTCCAGCTAGAAGACTGAGACCCATACTGAAGTCCTCAGAAAGAAATTGTTAAAAGTTTCTTTCTTGGGTGTTTATTACAACTTATTTGGGATTTTTACTTTAATTTCAGTAGTGTATTGCTGAAGAAGAAAATAATGCTAATTCCCGGCCCCTCCCCCCTCCCCACAACTGCCTTATAAAGTGGGTGGTATGAACTAATGAACAAAATAAAATAGAAACAGACTTATAGGTACATCAAACAGACTGACAGCTGTAAAGGGGGTGGGGCTGGGTGAAACAGTTGAAGGAATTAAGGCAAACAAACCAAAGTCATAGACGCAGACAGCAGCGTGGTGATTACCAGAGGGAAAGGGGGTGGGGTTGGGTAAAGGAAGGTAAAGGTGGGGGAATAAATAAATGGTGACAGAAGGGGACTAGACTTCAGGGGGGTGAACACATAATGCGATGTGCTGGTGATGCATTATAGAATTTTACATTTGAAACCATTATAACTTTATTAACCACGTAACCCTGATAAATTTAATAAAAATAAAAGAAGTAGGTAATATAACTAGATTCATAGGCTTTTGTTTTTTGTTGTTGGTTTTATAGACATTGCAGAAACACTTCACTTCCTCCTGTGTGGTGCCTCCAATGGAAGCTGTCAGGAACAGATTGATCTTGTTCCACGCAGCCCTCAAGAACTGTATGAACTGACGTCTCTGATTTGGTAAAGATCGAGCTAATAATAATAATAATAATAACTGTGCTTTATCAGAGGGTGTTCTACTTTAGAGACCTGACATTTACTAATATATGGGGAAACTACTTATTAAAATAATTGCACTTTTTTTTTCTAGTGAACTTATGCCGTGCTTACCAAAAGAAGGCATTTTTGCAGTTGATACCATGCTGAAGAAGGGAAATGCTCAGAACACAGATGGTGCGATATGGCAGTGGCGTGACGACCGGGGCCTTTGGCATCCCTATAACAGGATTGACAGCCGGATCATTGAGGTAGTAGTTTCCTCGTACCGTTTAAATGTGCCTATTTGGTGGAGAGTGGGTGTAGGGATGGACTGGGGAGGGTGGGTATATGTACTTAAATGTGCTCAGTTTTGAATTAACTCAAGATTCTCTCATTTTGTCTCCTGAGAACAAGGTCCTCATTTCTGTTCAGGTCAGAAAACATGATGTTCTAGTCCTGCTTCTGCTGCTAACTACCTGATTGACTGGGAGCAAGTAATTTAAGTTCTTTGTTCCATAGTTTCCTCATTTCTGAAAGGAAACATTGGATGAGTTAGGCTATATGTTTTTAAAAGTTCCTTCTATCTCCTATCCAAAAGAAACCTCTCAAATGCAAAGATTTACATAAAAGTAGCTGTTTCTCAATATTTTTAAGAGCAAAAATGTGGAAATAAATCTCTGAATTATTAAGTAAATTGTGATACATGTATAGGCTCGTATAATTTATTAATGGGATACATTTTTATGATATAAACTGGGATATTATAAATGAGAATATTCAAAATTATGTAACTCATTTGGGAACTCAGCAAAATAAGAGAAAAGCAATAATACATAGGAAGGAAATACACTAAGATAATTACAGTGATTTGTTTTTTTGATCAGATTAAATGTGTGATTTTATTCTTATTTTCATACTTAATATAGAAGTATGAAATTTTGCATTGAAATACTTTAAAACTTTGCCCTTGTTCAGGAAATGTTGGTAACTGCATTATTGGAAATGCCATACTTCATTTATTATCAAATACATCATATCTCTAGTATCAATATATTTTATCATTTCAAACTGGTTTTTAAATTTTTAGAGCTTCACGCTTAAACTGGCATTCTTCTTTAAAGATGTCTTCCACCATCTAGTTTCTAAAAAAGAATTTTTGAAAAACTTTGAAACCACTGACTTATATTACAAATTCAGAAGTTCTTATGAAAATATCTAAATTCAGAGTTGGCCTTTACGAAGAGGGTAACTAGGACTCATCTTTTATGCATTGTTAGCCTTAGTGTATAAGCAGGTCATATTCTCTAACTCAAAGCATTCTTTTTAGCATTTTTTCGATAATTGCATATTTACTATTAACTTTTTATCTTGTCTTTCCTAAGGGTTCTTCTATCTTTCATTCAACGTAGGAGTTCCATAGTTTGAAATATTATGAGTACTTTGTCATTTCTTTATGCTACCTAAAATCAAGCAGACAGTGTTAACCCAATTACCTCATTCTACAAATGTACTGTGTAATTCTTGCAATCCCTAGAGAGTAGGATTACTGTCATAGTTCCAGTTGTGTCCCTTACAATCTTAGAGCATCATTTAAATGTAAATTTTTTTCTTTACCTAAGGATAATGTATAGAGTCATTTTGTTTAAAGGAGGGTATTTGTGGGCTGCTAAGAATTTATGGTGTAAATAACTTTATAACATAGAATTAGATACTATGTTTTGTGAATAATAAATTTTTTTCTATCAGCAATATTTTAAGATCCTTAATACAAATGGTGTCTTCTTCATGTCAGTGATGCTACATGACTGGATCTTTCATCAAGATTTTTACCTGTTTTTATGTCTTGTGGGACTTGATAGAGCCTGTGGTGTATATTTGTGTTTAATTGAGAATGATTCATTTAATTAATGCATTTTGTCATATCCATACTATTAAATATTCCTTATTCTGTTACTTTACCATCTAAAACCTGATGAAATAAATGTGTAAGTTAGCATTTATGGAGGGTCCCTACTATGTGTTAAGTTAATATATTTCTCCATGGTTATATTCAAGGTTTCTCTCTCTTTGCTCTCAGGCAGCCCATCAGGTCGGTGAGGATGAGATAAGCTTGTCCACTCTGGGACGAGTTTATACTATTGATTTTAATTCTATGCAGCAAATCAATGAGGACACGGGAACAGCACGTGCCATTCAGAGAAAACCTAACCCTTTAGCCAATACTAACACTAGTAAGTGCTTTTTGAGTTAAAAGTAGTATTATATTGTCATGTGAATGATATTTGCAATAATAATAGTTTCATTGAGTATCTTTATTAAACTTAAGTATTTAATTTGTTGTTTTTGCTGTGGGTTTTACTTGATAAATGAGCCAATATTTTTTAAACATATCTTCCCCATGATCTTTTTACATAAGTGATTTGCAGTGTCTTATGCTCTAACCAGAATTGGCCCATGCAGGGTTTTTTTTTAAATCTGATTCTATTTTCTCTATTCTGCTTTTAGATCCATCCACACTCATCAAATTAGTTTTTTCTAACCTTTTGTTTTATACATTTACACCAAAACTCTGTTCTTAACTATGAAGAACAATGAGGGTGTTTTTTTTTGTTTTTGTTTTTTTTTTTCAGTTGTCTGACATTTATTCCTCTCAGGGATTTAGTGCATTACTTCTGAAGCTGTAGCTTAGAGTGCAGGAGTCAGCAAAGTTTTTCTTAAAGGGGCCAATAAGAAATATTTTAAGCTTTGCAGGCTATATAGTCCGTGAATACAACACTGCTATTGTGGCTCTAAAACAGCATATGCAGTATGTAAACAAATGTTGGTTTTTGTTTCAGTAAAATTTTATTTAC
Organism: Carollia perspicillata; assembly: GCA_004027735.1. Classification (NCBI taxonomy): domain Eukaryota; kingdom Metazoa; phylum Chordata; class Mammalia; order Chiroptera; family Phyllostomidae; genus Carollia; species Carollia perspicillata. The sequence continues at coordinate 49,496 of PVKM010000108.1, read as the reverse complement.
CAAAAAATATGTGCTAGGCCAGATAGGGTCTTTGGACCATTCTCTGCCAACCTCTTGTCCAGAGCTTACTTTCCATCAGGTACCTTTTATCTACACCTTACTGCCTCCAAGGAGAATGACTGATCATCTTGTTTTTCCATAGCTGCTAACTAAACACTTACTGTCCGTTTCTTGAACTCCATTTTTTTTCTTGCTGGTGGCATAGCTGGTTAATAACTGAAATATCCCCGGTATTTTGTTGAGAATATTTTAATAAAACGATAGGCACAGTCTAGTGGTGCCTTGTTCTATTTAGCTGGTCATAATGGTGAGTGGTTTTCTAGCTGGATAAATTTTGTCTTCACGGTCCCTTTGTTATCTTTATAGATCACCTTTATGATCTCAGTTGATCACATTAGATAGGTTGATTTGTTTTATAATCAAATATATTTCAGCATTTCAAAAAGTTACATTGGCTTCAGTGCTGTATATTGTTTCTGAAATCTGTAACTTTAGTATCATACATGTTTTATAACAGGTGGATACTCAGAGTTAAAGAAGGATGATGCTCGAGCACAGCTTATGAAAGAGGATCCAGAACTGGCTAAGTCTTTTATTAAGACATTATTTGGTGTTCTTTATGAAGTGTATAGTTCCTCAGCAGGACCTGCGGTCAGACATAAGTGCCTTAGAGCAATTCTTAGGATAATTTATTTTGCTGATGCTGAACTTCTGAAGGATGTCCTAAAGAATCATGCTGTTTCAAGGTGTGTTCATGAACATACTGTAAACATTTTAGAAATTCATTGTTCTGCAAGTAATTTCAGAAATCTTATATGTAATATAGAAAATAATGCATAAAACTACTTGGAGTATCGTGAACCCTCTCTTTTTATACATACACCTTTGATAATTAATAAAAACAAAAGTTGAGCTTTTAAGAAATGTTTTTGGCTGGTGGGAGGGGTGGTGCAGGGCAGAGGGGAATAAAGGGGAGAAAAAAATGGGACAACTGTAATAGCATAATCAATAAAATACACTTTAAAAAGAAAACAAGTTTTTGTATTAGTAGACTAGTTTCACCGTTAAACTATTTAGCTCTCAAATTTAAAGTAGTATGGCCAAAATAGTTAATCAAATTGAGACAAATGTTTTATATACAAATGCTTTCTTTTTTCAGTCACATTGCTTCCATGCTATCAAGCCAAGACCTGAAGATAGTAGTTGGAGCCCTTCAGATGGCAGAAATCTTAATGCAGAAGTTACCTGATATTTTTAGTGTTTACTTCAGAAGAGAAGGTAATGTCATTTACGATTAATCTTTTAGTCTAACTAGTATTTCCATAGAAGTATAGTCTTAACAACAGTTATACTATTTTTTTTTACGTTAGCCTTTTTTAAAAATAATTTTTTTAAAGGTAGGTTTATTTATCTTTAGAGGGTAAGGGAAAGATAGAGGGAGAGAAATATCAATGTGTGGTTGCCTCTCGTGCATTCCCTGCTGGGAACTGGCCTGCAACCCAGGCCGTGCCCTGACTGGGAATTGAACCGTGATCCTTTGGTTCGCAGGCCCACACTTAGTCCACTGAGCTACACCAGCCAGGGCACACTATTACTTTTTATATAAGGTATTTTCAGGGTTATAGCTCAAGTATTGTATATATAGTGTATCTTTTATAAATCTGTTAATACGGTTGTGTGAGATTTGCTGTCAGTGGATGAACAGTAGTATGTTTCAGTGATTGAAATATTTATGGACCAGAAGTAATCATTGACTTTTTTTTTTAAGATTTGTATTTATTTATTTATTTATAGAGAAGGGGAGGAAGAGAAACATCAGTGTGTGGGTGCACAAGCCTCTTGTGCACCCCCAGCAGGAGACCTGGCCTACAACTCAGGCATGTGTCCTGACTGGGAATAGAACCGGTGACCCTTTGGTTCATAGGCTGGTGCTCAATCTGCTGAGCCACACCAAGGAGAGCTGGCTTTTCTTTTTCTATTAATAATTTACAGCTGCCCAGAAAGATTCCTTGAGGTCATTTTCTTTTTCAATTAATCCTGTTAGTAGATCAGAGCAATTGTAAAGGGATTATTTTATACTTCATTGTGTAGATAATGGAATATTTTAAGGCTTGGAATCTTCAGAATGCAATTAGTCCAGTCCTCTAATTTGAGGAATTTGAATGTTGGAATCAGCCCAGGAGATATGATAGTTTTCCATTCTGTTTTCATTGAAGGCCTCAAAGATGAAGCTGTATCAGTCATTCAGGTGTTTTATTCTTTTAAAACCTGCCAAGATACTAAAACTTCTTTCTCATCAATAGAATCTTTTGATGGTTCTTTTGGTCTTTTAGGATACTTTGGTGTTGTGAGGGTACAGGAAATAACGGTGTTTTCTTTAATCTTTAGCTTTGTCTTCCATCTTACCAACAGTCCTAGTTCTTTCTGCATATGGTGTGCTTTCCAGTCTTTTGACCACCTTTTCTTATGCTGGATTCACATTTCTTTACCTCTTGGGAATGCAGTAGACATGCTGGTGTAATAGTACTGAATCATAAGGGAAGAGGTTTTCACCATTTGTTACCAGTTCTGTTCAAATAACAATGGGTTTTCAAAACAGTCCCAACACCATATATTTACATGAAATAGAAGACAGACTCTCTTCACTCCCCAGACATAACAACTGTGGTCAACAAATCAGGTGTATATGCAAATAGACATTTTCTGTGCTCACATAAACATTTGGCATGTGTTTTTGTTTTTAGCCTCAGTGTACCCTTTTTTGAATTCTGTACTGTGTTTTTGGTATTCTGTTATTTTGTTGTAGTTTACTTTCAGTTGTTCCAGCTTTCTGATTTGGAAACATGTCAGAATCAGTCTTTTTTCCAGAGTGATGTTGGTTTTACTTTTTCTTTCTTTTTTCTTTTTAAAATATGTTTTATTGATTCAGCTACTATAGTTGTCCCTTTTTTTCCTTCCTTTTATTCCCCTCCACCCTATAACTCCTATCCCCCCACCATCATTCCCTACCCTAGTTCATGTCCATGGGTCAAACATGTAAGTTCTTTGGCTTCTCCATTTCCCGTACTATTCTTAACCTCCCCCTGTCTGTTTTGTACCTACCATTTATGCTGCTTATTCCCTGTACCTTTTTCCTCATTCTCTGCCTTCCCCGTCCCTCCTCGCTGATACCCCTCCTTGTGATCTCCATTTCTGTGAATTTGTTCCTGTTCTAGTTGTTTGTTAGTTTTTAGTTTGTTTTTGTTCTTGAGGTTTGGTTGTTGAGAATTGTGAGTTTGTTGTCATTTTACTGTTCATATTTTTTATCTTATTTTTCTTCAATAAGTCCCTTTAACATTTCATATAATAAGGGCATGTTGATAATGAACTCCTTTAACTTGACCTTATCTGGGAAGCACTTTAGCTGTCCTTCTATTCTAAATGAGAGTTTTGCTGGGTAGCGTAATCTTGAATATAGATCCTTGCCTTTCGTGACCATGAATACTTCTTTCCAGCTCCTCCTTGCCTGCAAGGTTTCTTTTGAGAAATTAGCTGACAGTCTTATGGGCACTCCTTTGTAAGTAACTCTCTCCTTTTCTCTTGCTGCTTTTAAGATTCCTTCTCTTTAATCTTGAATAATGTAATTTTGATGTGTCTTGGTGTGTGCTCCCTTGGGTCCAACTTCTTTGGGACTCTCTGAGCTGCCTTGACTTCCTGGAAGCTTCTATTTCCTTTGCCAGATTGGGGAAGTTCTCCTTCATTATGTTTTCAAATAAGTTTTCAATTAACTTCCTCTTCTCTTTCTGGCACCCTTTTGATTCAGATGTTGGAATATTTGAAGTTGTCCCAGAGGTTCCTAAGCCTGTCCTCTTTTTTTTTTAAATTCTTGTTTCTTCCTTCATTTCTGGTTGAATGTTCATTTCTTCCTTCTGGGCCAAACTGTTGATTTGACTCCTGGTTTCCTTCCTGTCACTGTTGATTCCCAGTGCATTTTCATTTATTTCACTTTTCATAGCCTTTACTTTCTCCTGTTTTGCAACCATACTCCACCATTTCTGTGAGCATCCTGATGACTAGTGTTTTGTACTCTGCATCTGATGGTTGGCTATCTCTTCATTGCTTAGTTGAATTTTTTTCTGGAGCTTTGATGTGTTCATTTGGGCTATATTTCTTTCTCTCGACACAGCTGTTAGTTACATCGCAGAGCCTTAGGTATTCACCAGGGTGGGGCAGCCCATGTTGCTGTGTTGTTTGTGGGGGAGGGGACAGTGCTGCATGCTCCGTTCTCTGCCAGTTTTTGGTCACTTCCCCCACTACCCACAAGCTGATTGGGCCCTTCTGGTGCTGATTCCTGGGTGGGTGGTTTTGTGTATGTTCCAGGACCCTGTGGGTCTCTCCAACTAACTCTCCTGTGAAGCTGGGAGTTTTCTTTTACCACCTCAACTCCCACAGGTTTTTTTCATTCAGAGGTCTGCCTGGCTCCCCAGTTGTTCCTTCTGGTTTATCCGAACACAAATGTGGGACTACCTACTCCACCAGCTGCCAAGCCCAGTCTGCCTGCAGCTGCCTTGCCAGCCTTGGTCCTCCAGTATGGCCTTGCTGCATGTCCTCTGTGCCCAGCTGCCCGTCTCCACCCCCGCTACCAGTTTGGAAGAATGCTGCTTTTTTTTTTCAGAGGTGTACTCTTCCTTTTTTTTTTTTTTAAGATTTTTAAAAATATTTATTTATTTTTTAGAGGGGAAGGGAAGGAGAGAGGGAGAGAAATATCAATATATGGTTGCCTCTCGTGCATCCCCTCCTGGGAACTGGCCTGCAACCCAGGCATGTGCCCTGACTGGGAATCAAACCGCGGGTGTTTGGTTTGTAGGCCCGTACTCAATCCACTGAGCTACACCAGCCAGGGCTTGGAAGAATGCTTCTTTAATTCCTTGATTGTTGGACTTGCATACAGTTCGATTTTCTGGCATTTCTGGTTATTTTTCTGTTTTTAAATTTGTTGTCCCTCTTTTGGTTGTACGAGGAGGCAAAGTGTGTGAACCTACACCTCCATCTTGGCCGGAAGTCTGGTTTTACTTTTTGACAGAATCAGTTGTGCCCTCATATTGAAGCTTTCCCCCCCGATAGCGTTTACATTATGAAATATATGGAGGAATCTTGATTGGTTCTGGTGCTTAGCATCTGGCTATGTCTACTGTTCTTTGAGGTTTCACTTACATATGTCACTTATTTCTGAAGACCTTACTTTGCTTCTGTTGGATCCTTCTATTCTAATGTTCCTGCAGCACTGTATTTTTCCTGTCATGAGAAATTCACTATTTGTATTATCTTAAAAATTGTGTCTTTCCCACTAGTCAGTAAGTGCCCTGAGTTCAATTTTTTATGTCCATTGGTTGTACCCTTGGTACCTAGCACACAGCTAAGCATGTGATTGCCACAAATATTGCAGAATGATGGCCTGAAGGTTGACATAATTTGGATATCTTTTTTAAAAAATCTAATGGAAAACTTGACCCAGAAAAATGTTAATGTGTGAGCATGCACTTAGATGCATTCAGAACCACATCATTGCATACAATTAGATAGTTCTTGGACCATCCCCAAAGTATAGTACTTCCTTGCATGATCCTAGCCTGTATATTAACTCCTGCCTTTTAAGTTACTGTTTAGCTCTCCTGTACAATCCCAAGGGTATGAAAATAACCATCCTTCCATAGCTGGTACTCTTTTTTTTTGTTTGTTTGTTTTTTGTTAGCATTGTTATTGAGATATTGTCTCATTTGAATTTAACTAGTGGTTTTTAGTTCTTTTCTCCCTTTCTGATCAAGCCCCACAGGTGCACTGTGGTTCAGTAACTGATTATTGTTCTTGTAATGGGCATTTTATATTTCTAGTAGGACTTTACTTGTGACCCTAATAAATTTCTTATGGTTTGGTTTTGAATATTACGAGATTCGATATAAATATGTTAAATTTCTAATTTACCTAGTACTTTTTTAACTGGAGTCAAGTTGCAAATCCTGGCACCTAAAATTTTTTCCCTTTTTCTAGATATTGTCTATTCATTCCCTATAAATCAGTGTTAGTATTAAGAGATTAAATAATGGTGGGGAGGTAGAGTCCTGATTAAGACTGACTCGTTTTAATCTGTATTACTATATAGGTGTAATGCATCAAGTAAAACACTTAGCAGAATCGGAGTCTTTGTTGACAAGCCCACCAAAGGCATGTACGAATGGGTCAGGATCCTTGGGGTCCACAACGTCAGTCAGCAGTGGAACAGCCACGGCTGCCACGAATGCAGCAGCTGACTTGGGATCCCCCAGCTTGCAGCACAGCAGAGATGATTCTTTAGATCTGAGCCCTCAAGGGTAAGTGGGAGTTGTGTGGTGACTTCTGTGTTCTTTGCTTTTGACTCTGCCCTGGTGATTGAGGCTCAACACAGGGAATAAAATATTAAGTGCTCATTTTACATTTTTTCGTGTGTATTTTGTTAGATGTTTAATGGGAGTGGGAAGAAAAGGGAACACTTCTTGCAAACCTGTTGTATTTGAGCCATGTTTGGGAACCACAGGAGATAATGTGGTCCATTTCCATTGATACACAGAGGAACTAAGGCTCAGAGATGTTAAATGACTTGTATAGTGTCGCCCAGTTATTTTACAGATGTAGAATTGAGTGCTCATTTCTCTTTCCATTATCTTGAATTGTTTTACTGTGTTACATATTGCATACATACCAGCCTTGAGACATCCAGATACTGATGTGCTGAACATATTCAAAATTAGAGTTTTTAGAATATAAAGGAAAATAAGACCTGATTTCCCATCTGTATTTCATTGGCAAATGGGAACTTTATCTTATCTTAATTATCCTTTATCTTAATAAAGGATAATGGGAGTTCTTAATTAAAGAGTTTTCTGCTTCCACCTCTTTATCTGTTTTTAATCCTTTTTTTGTACTGTGCTACTGAGAACATTACCAAATCCTCATATTGGTTTTCATTTTTTGTTGAAATGAATCACACTGTGAAAGTGGTTTTGTTTCTTTGATGTTAGAAATTTAGTATTATTGCTGTGTGAATGGTGTGTGATGAACCTAACTCAGTTCTGAAATTCATACTATTCAGGGTACAATAGTCCTTTTTAATCCTTTTAAGCTGAAAGGTGGATCTTGCTAAAATACATTGTAAGTGGGGTCTAAAAATTTAATCTTTTAAACTGCAAGGTAACATCGTCCTGTGACTCTAGACTGCTTTGGGTGCCACCTGGTGGTGGTTGTCTATCTTAGCTTAAATATAAATTTTGGCAATTCTGGGACCTGGGACACAGACTGGGACCTCTGACACAATTGCTGAGACTTCAGAAAGCTGCTGAGTTTAGGTAGTACCCACGTTACAGGTCCAGTTGAAGGGGCTTGGACCTGAAGAATACTGGGGACCCTCCACCATCTCTCTTCTCAAGTCCTAACTGTCTTCCATTCTCCTTCGCAGCCTTGCCTGCCTCTCTACTTCTTCCCAGCCCCATTCCCTCCCTTTAGTCACTACAGTAAACCTTAAGTTATGCAGGGTTTTACCATACAGCACAGGCATAGTTCCTGTAATGTCATACGTATTTGGTGAAATGCAGTATATTTTAGAGAAATGCAGTATTTCCAAGCCATTTAAATTAAGGAATTAGACTTAATTATAGAATCTAACAGTTGATAATTCTAAAGAAAGAGTAAAGAGTATTTCTCCTAAAATACTTCCAGAGTTTTCAATGATACCATTCCTTTCTCATGTGACTTCAAATGCAAAGTTAATATGAATCTGTAAAGAAGGAATTCTGCAATGATAATATTAAGTTTATTCTTTGAAACTTCACTTGTCCTATAATGTTTCAATGGATATGACAGGTGTTAGAAGAATTTTCAGTTTTTCAAGTTTTATTTGGGTCATCGACCAATTGAAGCCGAATAGTTTTTCATCTTATATAGCTTGGTTATTCTAAGTTCTATTGATATTTTAAAATATTTCTAGTGTTAAGAACAGTGAAAATAACACACAAATGTGTATTTTCTTTTTACTATATTCTAATTCAAAATGTTATTTGCATTCTTTCTTGATAGATTTGTTTATAGGTAATTTTGTTATTTTTTAAAAAAATTCCTAGAATGTTTGTAAATGCATTCATTTAGAAGGTTGTTTTCATTGCACATTGTGAAATTACTTTGGGTAATATTGGAAAATATTTTGATAATATTAATATTCAGCGTCATGTACTTGTCATCTAGGTTAGGGAAGATACATGGTACTCAGATTTAACATTTTTCCAGTTTGTGATTGCATAGTTCTTTTTAGTACTGATTCTTCACATTGTATACTTGTTTTATGTACTTTTTCTATATGTATTACATTTTAATACAGGATTAATTGGATATTCTATTTGGTTTTATTTTCAGTAGTTTATGTAGTCAAACAGCTAGCTATTTTCTGAACTAATCATTTTCTGTGTCTATATACCTCTAGAACATGACAGGCGCAGTTGGCATTAAATAATAAATGAAAGATAACCTGTTACAGCAATGTTTATAACTCCCTGTCTCTGCCATTTTAGCTTGCTTTTCAATGAGTGATGATAATAAGTCGTGGTAATTGCTAAACTTATCCCATATTTTCCCATGTGATAGTCGATTAAGTGATGTTCTAAAGAGAAAACGACTGCCAAAACGAGGGCCAAGAAGGCCAAAGTATTCACCTCCAAGAGATGATGACAAAGTAGACAATCAAGGTAATTTCTTGGGTAGGGAGGTAAAGGGGAAATGATAGCAGTTAAAGATAAGTACTTCATTGAAACTGCTGATAGTTTGAAGTCTCCTGAATACCCAATTCTTTTGGCTAGTTAATGGGAATCTTAAAATTCAGTTGGTTTTTATCAGTTATTCTAAAGTGATTTAACTGTCATTCTCTTTTTTTCATAGCTAAAAGCCCTACTACTACTCAGTCACCTAAATCTTCTTTCCTGGCAAGCTTGAATCCAAAAACATGGGGAAGGTTAAGTGCACAGTCCAACAGCAGCATTGAACCAACACGAACTGCGGGAGTTAGTGGCCTTGCCAGGGCTGCCTCAAAGGACACCATATCCAATAATAGGTGAAGTGGGGAAGATCTATCTATATTCTACCCTTAGATTAGAAAATATCACATTTATTGTATGGAGATGAAACTCAGACATAGACCTTTAGTGTATGCTCAGAGGAGCAAAGTTCAAGGATGTAGTAGATCCTGGATTTTTTTTAATCCTCACCCAAGTTTGTTTTCACTGATTTTTACAGAGAGTGAAAAAATGATGTGAGGGAGAAACATCGATCAGTTGTTTCTTGTATGCGCCCCAACAAGGGATCTAACCTACAATCTTTAGTGTACAGGACAAAGCTCCAACCAACTGAGCCATCCGGCCAGGGCAGATTCTCAGAATTGAAACCCTGTGTCTGGACTTGTCTAGAGTTCCAGTCTTAACATTTTAAAACTCCTTTTGATATCTAGCTGCTGGGAGTCATGTATGTTCAAACCCAAACAAATTATATTCCCCATAGACACTATTCCTCAGTTATGTTCTAGACATGGAAAACTGACATTTTCATACTTGCACATACACACCCTTTTGTGATGCCATTCCTCTCCCCTTTACAATGGAATTTAAGGATTTTAGAGTAGAGACTTTTTTTAGGAACTTAGAAAACTACCAGCTAACCTGTTTTACATCAATTTATAGCCTTTAAAAATTATTTCTCGAAAGTCCTTGAGAATTTTTTTTTTTTTTTTTTTTTTTGGCTCTGGATATAGCATACCAACAAATTACTTCATCTGTAATAGAATAAAGAAGTTAAAAATACCAAATGTCATTGGTGGGGGGGTTCTTCTTGTTTGGTTGGTTGGTTGCTGGGTTTTTTGAATTTCAGTAAATAAAAATAATAGCAAATATATTTCTGAAGCCATCTGTATTTGTATTTTAGATAGCGAGGTTTCAGTTGTAGTTAATCGTGCATGTAACAGGTACTTGTTTCTGGTCTATAGTTCTTACTTTCAGCTCTCCAGGGAACACAAGTAAAGGACAGTGCTGATATGTCTGTACCTTTAGAAAATAGCCATCTGAAACTACCTTCAGCTGAGTGCTTAGGAAACCGCTTCTTTGTAAAGTACCAAGAAGTTAGAACTTCTGTTTACCTTTCATTCAATGACCTGAGATGTGTTTTAAGCACATGTGCATTTCTCTAGGTACCTCTTAGCCCAGTTTCAAATACAGTTTCAGTTTCAAACTGAAACTTAATTTGGTTAATGTTGAATCTGAATTTGTTAGTCTAGAAACATTGGCCAAAAAGGATTTTATATGTAGCAGTTATTTGCCTTTGGTAAGAAGTTATAATTGAAATCCTTTCTATTTACACTGAGATTTTAATATCTACTTTTTCCTTTTTGCAGAGAAAAAATTAAAGGTTGGATTAAGGAGCAGGCACATAAATTTGTTGAGCGCTATTTCAGTTCTGAGAACATGGACGGAAGCAATCCTGCACTGAATGTCCTTCAGAGACTCTGTGCTGCAACTGAACAACTCAACCTCCAGGTATCATACCCAGTGCATCCTTCTGGCCCTTCAGGGTATCTTCCTGCACTCTCCATCTTGCTGTTTATTTCTGGATGCAGCTTTCTACAGATTTAACTCTTATAGGTAGATTTTTTTAGCCAGATTATGTGCTTTTGGCACTGACATTTCTTTAACTTACCCCTGGACTTTCATGCTTCATTATTTTATTATGTAATATACTAGAAATCTCACCTTTGACTTTCTTTCCTTAACATTCCATATTCCCTAACAAATGAAAAGACTTCAGAAATGTCTCTCAAGGACACCTTGAAGTCCTCTTTAGCTACAGGTATTAGAGTTAATAGGACCTCCCTTAAGCCTTCTCTACCTGGGTTCTAATAGTAGTTGGGTAGGAGAGAGTGGAGGTTTATTAAGCTTTTTATATTTCATCTGATTCTTGATCTTTTTACATTTTTGATGTATTTTGAGCAATTTGAGTAGTACATGTTTTTCAAGTAATTGTTCAGTTCACTTAGATTTTAAACGTATTAATTTAAAGCTGTACCTTATATTCTTGTATCTTTTCATTCTGATACTGTAACTCTTTATTTCTTCAAATTGTGAAGAATTTTCTTTGTGTTAGTATGAACACGGGTTTTTTTGTTATGATATACTTAACATTTTGTGAATGTGTGTTTGAGATCGTATTTTCCAGGAATCTACCAAGAATACACCATGCCCCTCTCTTTGTAAAAAATGTATTGCGAATGCATTCAGTGTCATTTGGTGGAATGTAAATTGTGCATTCAGTAAGGGCTGTTGAAATTAATATAGAAATACTTTTCTGATCCTTCAGGTGGATGGTGGAGCTGAGTGCCTTGTAGAAATCCGTAGCATAGTCTCAGAGTCAGATGTTTCATCGTTTGAAATCCAACATAGTGGATTTGTGAAGCAGCTGTTGCTGTATTTGACTTCTAAAAGTGAAAAGGATGCTGTGACCAGAGATATCAGACTAAAGAGATTTCTTCATGTATTTTTTTCTTCTCCAGTAAGTTACATAATAGTGCTTGTGCATGTCTTATTATAAGAATTATTCACTTAATATGTAGCTTGTTATCCCAGTAGTGATTTCCAGTAAGTTTTGGTGAAGATATTGAGTCAAGTTTCTAGCTTGCTTATACACAGTTGGATTCCTTGGCCTTTTTTATATAAAGTAAACAGTAAAACAAAATGGCAATTTAATGATGCCAATGCCAAAGTTTCTGTGGATGGTGTGTCCTGAGTCTTTGTTTTTTCTGCAAGACAATCTGTGTGTGTGTGTGTGTGTGTGTGTGTGTGTGTGTAAAGACAGTAGACATAGTGTAGCTATAGCCATGAGATAGAGTAGACACATATATTTTTACCTTATATGAAAACATAGCAGATGATTCTTGACTTAGAATGGGGTTACATTCCAATAAACCATTCCAATAAAAATGGGGTTACATTTTAAGTTGAAAATCTCTTGAGAGTCAAAAATGTATATTGCCCTGGCTAGTGTGGCTCAGTGGATCAAGTGCTGGCCTGGGAACCAAAGGGTAGCTGGTTCAATTCCCAGTCAAGGCACATGCCTGGGTTGTGGGTCAGGTTCCCAGTAGGAGGTGCTCAAGAGGCAACCACACATTGATGTTTTTCTTCCTCTCTTTCTCCCGTCCCCTCTCTCTAAAAAAAATAATAATCTTTAAAAAATACTTATTTAACACATCATAGCTTCACCTACTGAACATCATAGCTGGGCCTAGCCTACCTTAAATGTGCTCAGAACACAATATCCCCAAAACACTGGCAATATAGTACACTGTGCCGGATACATTGTTGACCCCCATGATGGAGCAGCGAGCCATGGCTGGCTGTCACTGCCCAGCATCATGAAAGAGAGTACCACCTGTTACCACTCTGGGAAAAGATCAAAATTTAAAACATAGTTTCTGCCGAATGCGTATCACTCTTGCACCATCATAAAGTTCAAAAAATGTTAAGTCAAACCATCTTCATTTGGGGATAGACTGTACTAACAATTCCATTCAAAAGTGCTTAATCACAGTTACAGTGTAGATTACAAGGCCAGGATTCAGAATAGTTCCCCTTTTTTTACCTTCAGTGGCTGAAAGCAGGTGAATAACTAACTACTCTTGGACACTTGATTTTACACTACATTAAGACAAGCCATCTCAAGGGAATTGCTCCCTGGCTCATCTTTGGAGTAGGGCCAAGGGTAACTCACCTGTATGTTAGTGAAATTACTTTGCCGTTACTTCTAGAGTTTGTGGACAAAGAGTATTACTTGTATTATTTCAATTTGTGGGGCTACCTAAAACAGTTATTTATTAGAGAGGCATTAGATGTGCAGCAGTATTGGATGTAGTAGTCTTATACTTAAGATTATATACATGTCATCTTTTACCTGAAACTCCTTGGAGCTTTGTGGGTTTCACGGGTTTTCAACATAATACATAAACCATATATTATCTAATTTAATATCCTCAGTAGGTTCTAAATATCACTCCATACACATTGAATATTTTTGCAGTAAAATGTACAGATATTTCTACTAAATAAAGGTAAATAAAAACTGGACATAGCCTCATGTCTGTCTGAGTCAGGTTTTGCCACCAAATGAACTATGTTTTTGAGCTTTTGGACTTAGAAATAAGGGACTAATGACCTGTACAAGGGAGTGTCTGTATTGAAACAATTTTATTTGGAGACACTGTTCCAATGAATTCATCAAAAAAGATAAGAGAATAGATAATTTCCTCTTATAAAACTGCCTATTAAAATTTCTTGTTGAGGAGTGTTTCATTTTCAAGAGGGCTTGTTTAACCTATTGGTTTATTTATAACTTCAGCTTCCTGGAGAAGAGCCCATTGGAAGAGTGGAACCAGTGGGTAATGCACCTTTGTTGGCGTTAGTTCACAAGATGAACAACTGCCTCAGCCAGATGGAACAGTTTCCAGTCAAAGTGCATGACTTCCCCAGTGGAAATGGGACAGGAGGCAGGTAAGGATCATTGCCTGAGTTTGCTCTTGCCCTTGGACTGTGCTTTTAATTAATCTTGTTGAGCTAAAGTGGCAAAAGAGGTCTGGTAACATCTCCATCTGCCTGAAAAACCTTTAGGTATAATGACTGAGGAAACCCAGTGACTCTTGGCAACTTGTAATGTTTTCCTTCAATTGACATACTTGAATATATAAAGCTTTTCTTCAAGAATTTTGTGGATATGGAAAACAAAAAAATTTACATTCTGTGCAGTAATATGATTTCATGTATGCAAGTGCTTATAACTTGTTTTGGGTTTTAACAAGTTAAGACTTTATTTTGAAGTTTTGCTGTTTAATAAAACTTTCTATTTTTTCAATAGTACAGTAGTTTCATAGGCCTTGTGAGGCATTAATAGAACATTTATTATAAGAGTTAATTGTTGTGTTTTATATAAAGTTATAAGCTTTGTAGAATATTTTGAGTAGAAGCCTAGAAAATAAGAAGTTACAGTAGTTTTTAAAATTAGTTTAGTTTTAAAATACACAATCTGGTGCATTTTTAAAACATTCAAAATTTGGGTTGAATTAAAACAATATATACACATCATTGAGTAGATAAAGCGATCAGTGTTGTGGACTAGGGTCTTTTTCTACTTTGAAATTTAATGTAGACTGTGGTATTCAATTTTGATCATTATACTGTACTGGAGTATTTTATAAAATAAGGGGACATACTCAACTATGCTGAGAAAACCATGAAGCTGTTCATTTTGATCCAAATTTATGTTGATAGGGATGTTTATGTGCATATATCAATATAATGGAATATTCTTTCCTATACCCCTATTTACATGCTTTATGGAGCATTATAGAGAACCATATTTTAAGCTTGTTTGTGTCTTACTCTTGTCAGCACTTCTCTGAAATGAGCAATTAAATATCCTACTAGGTTTAGACTAGTGTAGCTATTAATCTGCTTCATTCAAAAGAACATAGCGAAGTTTGTAGACCTAAAACTTATAATTTGTGTACCAATAATAATTTTTAAAGTCATACTATAATAGAGATTATTTTATTTATTTTATAGTAACTTTTACTAAATTACTTGAATTGCTGGGAAGTGCTTACTTTGTGTCTTAAGAAAAATAGAGTTTGTATTATCTTGCTTTTATTTGAATTTGTTGACTTTAAAAATAGTAGAATAACTTTTTTTCACAAATTATCTTGAGCTTTTCTCTTAACAGAGGATCGCAGGCTTTAAAATTTTTCAACACACATCAGTTAAAATGCCAGTTACAGAGACATCCAGACTGTGCAAATGTGAAGCAGTGGAAGGGCGGACCTGTCAAGATTGACCCCTTGGCTTTGGTACAAGCTATCGAGAGATACCTTGTAGTTAGAGGTACTCTTCATCATTTATGTTGTGTGTTTGCATGCACAATTCGGATGGAATTACATTAAGGAGTATGAATTATTTTCCTGTTTACTGCTGTTTCTGTTAAAACCTAGCATCAGGTTTTATGGGACCTCATGTTCCCACCACTTATTTTATGTGTAATATCTAGAATAACATAGTAGGGGTTGACGGCTTACTTGGGTGGTGAGTTAATTTTTCTTGTCGTATAGTGGAATGATATTTTGTATTTGACGCTTTTCTTATCTCGTTGTGCTTTGTAGGTCAAAGTGTTTTTCTAAGACTTTTTCTAAGACTATGTTAGTTTAAACAGTATGGATGGCTTTTCTTTGTCACGTAAAATTTGCTAAGAGTTTAACAGCCTTCTTGGGTTCTTAGGTTATGGAAGAGTAAGAGAAGATGATGAAGACAGTGATGATGATGGATCTGATGAGGAAATTGATGAGTCTCTGGTAAGGTACTGTTCCTACCTTGTTGTCATGTGCATTGTTCAGGGCCTATAGCTTAAATAGATTTTGTTTTGCTCTATTCAGGCTGCTCAGTTCTTAAATTCAGGAAATGTAAGACACAGGCTGCAGTTTTACATTGGAGAACATTTGCTACCATATAACATGACTGTGTATCAGGCAGTACGGCAGTTCAGTATACAGGCTGAAGATGAAAGGGAGTCCACGGATGATGAGAGCAATCCTCTAGGAAGAGCTGGTATTTGGACGAAGACTCATACAATATGGTAAGTCTCAAAATTATTTTGTTTTGTTTTTCACCAACTTTGACACTATTCATGTGTTTTGGAATTTATATTAATGGCTGATTGGCACAAGGAGAGGTGACCCTAAATCCTGCATTTTGTTATTAAAAGCCAGTTCAAATATTTTATCTTGTGTGTGAGCATGTTGTGTGTGAGCATGCATATGTGCATGTGTGTTTTTTCTTTCCTCATTAAGTCTGCTCGTAGAAAGCATTCTTTATATATACTTTTCTAGATTCACTTTGAGTCTTTTTTTTTCTTTTTTTAAAGGTTTTATTATTTATTTTTAGAGAGAGAGGAAGGGAGGGGGAAAGAAAGGGAGAGAAACCTCAATGTGTGGTTGCCCCTCATGCACCCCCTACTGGGGACCTGGCCCACAACCAAGGGATGTGCCCTGACTGGGCGTTGAATCAGCAACCTTTCGGTTTCCAAGCCAGTGCTCAGTCCATTGAGCCACACAAGCGAGGAGTCATTTCAGGTCTTTAGGTAAGACAAAAATGCCTTCATAAGATGTCGTGTCTTTAGGCATTAGGGCTTTTGGCATCTCTGAGTCCTCAGAAGCTTTTGGATGCAACTTCCCGCCTTGTTTGCTTACATTAAAAGAGACCTATTTTCTCAGAGCCACCCCTCTAGTGTCCCTAGTGGTCCCTCCCAGGATGTCTTCTCTTCTAGGAAGCAGCACCATTGGTAATTTTCTGAATCTATAAGTAGGGAGAGAGAGGATAGATCTCAAGAGTGTTCTCTGGTGTCCATGGTTTGTACTTTGCCACAGTAGAATAATCTGCAGTTTTAAAATCTGCTTTTGGTTTACCTATACTCCTGTAACTTTAGGTACAAACCTGTAAGAGAGGATGAAGAAAGTAATAAAGATTGTGTTGGTGGTAAAAGAGGAAGAGCCCAAACAGCTCCAACGAAAACTTCTCCCAGAAATGCAAAAAAGCATGATGAGTTATGGCATGGTAAGTTGATACATGACGGGGAAAACTGATTCCTGTGGGCTGGTAACTCCCTGTCTTTGAGGCTTTAAAGGAGCGAGTCATTTGTATCTGGTAGTATAATCTTTGAGTAAAATCTAGAAAAAAATGAAATAACTGCTAACATTTGACTGCTTTTAATTGAACCATTGACTTACGCCTAGAAAATGAAAAATTAAGTATCTACAAAATTAAGTTTGGAAAGAAAATGGGAAAAACTCATTTTTTCATAAACCCATGTTTGTGTGAAGGCTAAAACAAATTCATTATCGCAACATGTTCACTAAAGAAGAGACTGGTCATTGGCAGGTTGGCCCTTAATTCTTATTGCCATTCATTATGGTGGTATAATCTAATAATGCAGAAGAAATAAAAAAAAATTGCCAGGTAATGACCAAAGAGTGTAATAGTATCTCCCATGTGGCTTTTTTTTTTTTTTCTTGGCAGTATTTACTTCTAGTCTAATTTTGCTGGTCTCCTTCTTTTCTTGTATATATATCATGGTGGTAATTGCCTAAGCATTTGTCTGGAATGGTAACATTCCATGGGGGTGGTCCCTGTCAGGGATTTCCAAACACTGGTGTCAGTTGATGAAATTTTCTCTGGTCCACAGAAATAAGGGCACTGTAGCAGTTTTTTCTCATAAGCCAAATTTGTTCTTATTAAAAAGGTCTTTATTTTGAAATATTTGTTTCTATGCTTTTGTTGTTAAAAATTGCCCTTTCTTTTATACAGTGACAGTGTTGAGATTTTTAATTCCTTTGCTCAGTAAAACTAAATGGCAACAGTTTCAATCCCTCACTTATTTTTATTTCTATGCTACTACTTGGTGAAATCTGAGAACAAAGGAGTCACAACTCCCACTTGGAAATTATCGAAGTCTATCCTGTCCTAAGTCTTAGGTTAAATAACCAAATCTCTTTTATCACATTTATAATTTGGGAATATTTGTCTGTTGTATATGGCCGTTTTAAGCTGGTATAAAATACACAGGAAATTTCTGTAACAGTAAATTTAAATTTAAACATTTTGTTTTTATTCCTGTCTGGCTGTTTTGTTGTTAGCTGTTATTTCTAGTGTAAAGGAGAAATGCAAGCAAGTCAATTGTTCTCCTTTATAATGTTTATTTGGGTATGGGAGGGAAAGTATAAATTTCATAAGCCTGGATGAGTTATGTATAAGGTAAAAAGAAATGTTCAGGCTATCAATACTCGACTCATAAGATACCAAGCATTAAATCTTAACAACTTGTAGGTACTGTTTTAGGCATGATAAGTTGATACTGGCTCCCTTGGCTTGGCATTTCTAGCTTTGGCCAACCCATAACTTTGATCTTTTGCCTTCTAGATGGAGTGTGCCCATCAGTATCAAATCCTTTAGAAGTTTACCTCATACCCATGCCACCTGAAAATATAACTTTTGAAGACCCATCATTAGATGTGATTCTTCTTTTAAGAGTTTTACATGCCATCAGTCGATACTGGTATTACTTGTATGATGTGAGTATTATTGAAGTTTTCCATGATGTGTTACTCATTTCATGTTATTTCATAATTTCTGTCTAGTGGTTTTTATGAATTTCTTGTTGTTCTACTAGAAACAGAAACAGTGACTCAGTTAAATGAAAGTGGCCTGGCCCTGTAAAGTACAATGTACTCTCACCAGAGGGAACTTCTCCACTTTTCTTCCAGGCCTAGTTTTTGGATTCATTCTCTTGGCAGACTTATAAAATACTTTCTAGCTATAAATTTGTTTTTTTTTTTTAAGCTACAGCATAAAATTGAACATAATTTTATTATAGTTAAAATTCTTTAGGTACATTTAACCCAGAGTTCATTTATCTAAGTTAAGGTGTATATAAAGAATTGGGTGAAAGTTGAGTGCGCTGTCTTTGATATTTATAAAATATAGTTAAGAGTAAAGGCATTGATTGACCTTGCATGAATCTTAGCTCCCACGTTAGTGATTGAGCCCAGTACCTGTGGCATGTGGGAGCTGGGGTGTTACAGCTGTGCATTGTAGAAATTGTCGTTTGGGTTGGGTTACACTAATGAGAAGCTTTATGGTGTATTTTGGAAACCAGGTGAAATCTAGACACTTTCTATATATATTTAGTGATAAAGAAAGGAATAGTGAATATAGTCCTAATGTTTTACTACATGTAGAATTGTTTTTGAACATTTTACAGAATGCAATGTGCAAGGAGATTATTCCAACTAGTGAATTTAATAACAGTAAGTTGACAGCAAAAGCCAATAGACAGCTTCAAGACCCTTTAGTAATCATGACAGGAAACATCCCGACGTGGCTCACTGAACTAGGAAAAACCTGGTAAGACTGTAACTTCGCTAATGGTGGCTTTGGGAGTGTTATCTTTTTGTTGGTCTCTGATATTTGTTACAGAAGCATAGTGTTTAGTGAACCTATTTAAATGTGTTTTGTAGCATTGTCATATTTGACCACAGCTTGCTTAATAGTTGTAGCTTTAGCACCCAAACAGACTAGGCAAGCTGGGGCCAGTGCTAGATCTGCTTGATTGTGTGTGTCTGTCTATATGAAATAGGAAAATATACAAGGATATTTGACTGAGGAGATTCAGATCCTCTGCCACGATAAAATCAGATTCCAAAAGTGGAGTTGAGTGATCTCTGAGACTGCTTGGGTCCAGAGCTATATATTTTTGGAGACTGTAGAACTGCACTGATAAATTTAGTAGCTACTGGCCACATGTAGCTATTTACAACTAGATTTATTAAAATTAAATAAAATTAGAAATTGAGTTTTTTAGTCACACTAGCCACATGCCCACATGGCTGCCTGTATTGGAGACAAACAGATAATGAACATTCAGGTCATCACGGGAAGTCCTCTTGGCAGCTCTGTGTCAAGAACTACCAAAATCCTACATCAAGAAATAGTAGACCCTATGTTGGTTAATGCAGGGTTTGTTCTTTGAAAAACAGCAGCTGCCTTTTTTTTTTTATCTCTGAATGACTTAGAAATGCCAAAGCTAAGAGGAAAATCATGAATCAGTAAAGCCAGGACTTGTGTATACGTGGAATGGGGGTGGGTTGGTAGCCCTGTGTAGTGGTGATCAGATTTTAAAATTTAACTTTTCGCTAGTCATGTACTTCCTAAAGGTCTTTGGGCAGATTATAGATGATCTTGGATAGACCTGATTTCACATGTAGAATTTTAATGATTGAATTTCAGATTTCACAGTGAAAGGCTACATTATTACTTATCACTTATAAATTTTGTGTAAGAATTATGAAGACACTCCAAAATGAGTTTGCCTAGACCTTTTTTGTTGGTTATATTTATAATCTGTATCATATCAAAAGTTGTTTCAAATTTAGGGTTTTTTATGGTTTCTGATTCTAATTTAGATAATAAACATATCACATCTTTTTACAGCCCGTTTTTCTTCCCTTTTGATACCCGGCAAATGCTTTTTTATGTAACTGCATTTGATCGGGACCGAGCAATGCAAAGATTACTTGATACCAACCCAGAAATCAACCAGTCTGATTCTCAAGATAGCAGAGTTGCACCTAGATTGGATAGAAAAAAAGTAAGTTTCTCCCCCAAAACTTTAAAGATGAATCAAACTGAGCTTTTCTAAAATAATGGGAAAACTAAAAGTGTGATGCATCTAATTATGCCTACTGGCTCAGAGGCCTTAGTTACAGTCATCTCTTTGCTGATCTTTTTTTTATCATCTTTTAGCTATATTTTTCCCACCAGTCTCTTGGAACTGAGTTATCTGTGATTGTTCTTCATTCTCTAGAGTTTTTCCCAATTTCATAAATAATTTCTACAGTTTATTTTTATCTTCTAGTTTTCATAACTTGTGCCAGGAAAAAGCCTTTCTTTTCTTACTGAGGCTTCCTTCCTTTCTAATTTAGTTACTCAAGTTATAGCCTCCCTTTTATAATTGATCGCATATGCAGTAGGTGGAATTAATCAGATCTACTTCATTCCCTTAGCAAATAACTCTAATTAGAAGAGACTTAAAACAAATCCTTGATATGTTTCATGACTTACAGATCAGTTAGCCCTTTTGTTGCTGACTTCATCTTCCTATGCTTATAATCTAGGCTCCACATTTGTAGCCCTGAAACACACAACTCTAAGCCATTTCCATCTGTGACCCAGTCCTACACTTCTGCCACTGTACTGCCTTTAACTTACAACTTCTGTTCTGCCTATTTCTTGCTCAAGATTCTTATTCAAGTCTGTCTTCTCATAACCTCTTTTCAATAAGTTCCATAAGAGTCATTAGTATTGACAGAAAAAAGTAGTGGAAGGAATGAGAAGCAAAACAAAACTAAAAACATTATGCTTAAAAAAAAACCTTGCTACCTTGATCTATGTCATTAGGATTCCATAAACAGTGGTGTTGGTAGAAATTGGAGATGATCGATCTATCCAGACCTTTCTCATTCCTATGCATCTCAGTAGATGTTTGCAGTGGTGCTTGTAGGATCTCTGCAGATCAGAGCCAACAGGTTTCCAGCTCACCTTTCACCTCCATTCCTATTTCTTCATCATTTACCTATAAGTGCACCCAGGGAGATTCCATGAAGCTGCAACCCTGAATTGCTTTGAAAACCTTTGGGGAAGTTTTAGAAATTCTTCCTTCTTCTTGAATTTTCTGAACTTGTCACAAGCTCAAGGTAATTACACTTACATCTAGCTTTTCTTCGCGTATGCCAGGATGTTGACAATGTTTGTAGCAATGCAGCTACTTCTTAACCTTTCGTGAGGTATGCTTTTTAAAAGAAATAATTTAACAATTTTTATTTATTTAATTTTTTTTGCACTTCAAGAAATGCAGCCTGTTTATTAATGTGCAATGTGAACTTCGTTTCCTCACTTTTGTACTTTACTTTGTAGCGTACTGTGAACAGAGAGGAGCTACTGAAACAAGCTGAGTCTGTGATGCAGGATCTTGGCAGCTCAAGGGCCATGTTAGAAATCCAGTATGAAAATGAGGTGAGCTTTTGAGTCTATGGACAGTTTTCAGTGTGATTTGTGCTCTTGATAAAATGTCATTAGAGTTTCTTGGTCCTAGGACAATTGGGAATTACTTAAAATCTGGAGATTTGTTCTGAGTTCTCTTTTTTTGAAGTTTTTATTTATTTACTTTTAGAAATGGGGGAAGGAAGGGAGAAAGGGTGAGAAACAGTCGATGTCTGAGAGAAACTCAGATCGTTTGCCTCTCACGTGCCCCCAGCCAGGGACCCGGTGGGCAACCCAGGCATGTGCCCTGACAAGGTATTGAACCAGCAACCCTTTGGTTTGCAGGCTGGCACTCAATCCACTGAGCCACACCAGCCAGGGCAGTTCTCCATTTTTTGAGGTTAAGTTGTATATTTAACGTATTTTTCCTGGCATAAGAACAAATGTTTGTGGAATCTTCAGTTGATACTTCAAAAACATCCTTTTTCCTTTTCTTTTAAAATGTGTGAATTGCATTTGTAAAAACTAGGTTTACTGAGATACAAGGTACATATAGTAAATGCACACTTTCAAGATGTACCAGTTGTAAGAGTTGACAAGTATACAGTCTGTAATTACTACCACATCAAGATAAAGAAAAAAGTCTCATCACGACAAAATGTTCTTTTAGACCACTTTGCAGTCAGTCCCTTCCCTCCATCCCCCTGGTCCCTGGCAGCCATTGATCTGTTTTCTGTTCCTATAGTTTTGTCTTTTTTGATAATATCATAATAAATGGAATGATACAGTGTGTAACCATTTGTGTTACTCTTCTCTCACTTAGTATAATGCTTTTGAGATTCATCTATGTTGTTACATGTATCATTCTGTCTCCTTTCATTGCAGTAGACTGGCTGGCTGTTCATTATACCTGTATACCTAATATGTTTCATCACCAGTTGATACACATTTGAGTGTTCTCCGTTGTTGGCATTTATGAATAATGCTGCTATGAACATTTGTGTATATGTCTTCATGTAGTCATGTGTTTTTATTTCTGTCAGCTAAGTACTTTAGGGTTGAGTTGCTAAGGTATTTGATAAAATATATTTTAACTTTAAAAGAAACATCAAACTGTTGTCCATAGCAACTGTCCTCTATTTTTCATTCATACTACATTCATTCAGTAATGTAGTATGTGAGTTTCAGTTGCTTTACATGCTCACTGTCAATTTAGTATTGTCAGTTTTTTAAATTTTAGTTACCTTGCTGGGGGTTCATTGTGGTATCTTGCTGGGGTTTTAATTTGCATTTCTCTGATGATAATAATTGATTTATCATTTTATTCTCTATTGGTTATACATATATCTTTGGTGAAATGTCCAAGAATTCTGCCCACTTTTTCATTGGATTGTATTTTGTCATTGAGTTGTTCAGTTCTTTATATATTCTGGATACAAGTCCTTTATGAGATAAATGTTTTGCAAATATTTTCTTCTGGTCTGTGATTTATCTTCTCATTTCCTTATGAAATGTCTTTGAAAGAACAAGTTTACTTTTAATGAAATTTAATTTATTGTTTTTGGCCTTTGTGGTTTGGACTTTTTAGATCTCAGGAAATTTTCCCTTGATCTGTCTATGGTCTGAGATTTTTTCCACACGTGTTGTATAGTTTTTAGCTCTTAAAGTTAGGTCTAAGTTAATTTTTGAGTTAATTTTTATATGTGGTACAAAGTAAGGGCTAAGGTTCATTTTTCTTTTTTTCTGAACGTATACTAATGAAGTTTTCAAGCACCATTTGTTCGAAAAAAAGTCATACTTTCCGTTATTGAATTACCATGGCACCTTCATTGAAAATCAGTTGGTTATGGATGTGTGGGTGTGTTTCTGGATTTTCTGTTCATTTTAATTAATCTATACGCTCTGGTTTACTGTAGTTTATAGTTGGTGCAAGTTGGCTTTGTTTTTCCTTTTCATAGTTGTTTTGGTTAAATTCTCAGTCCCTTGCAATTCTCTGTAAATCTTATATTCAGTTTGTCAGTGTCTACAAAATGTCTCACAGGATGTTGATTGGGATTATATTGAATCTCGATCACTTTGGGAGAGAATTTATATTTACAGTATTGAGTCTTCCAATTCATGATAAAGTGTAGCCTTTCACTTATTTAGGTCGTCTTTAATTTCTCTCAGTATGCTTTATAACAAGTCTAAAGGTCTTTCGTGCACATGTTTTGTTAAATTTCTCTCTAAATCATGTTTTTTGATGGTGTTGAAAATGATACTGTTCTTTCATTTCAGTTTCCAGTTGCTGTTAGTTTATAAAAATAGTTGATTTTTTAAATATTGACATTGTTTTTTGTAACCTTGATAAACTTAATTATTGGTTCTAATAACTTTTTAATACATCATTTAGGATAATTGTAGACTCAGGGCTTGGGAAACTTTTCTCATAACAGGCCATATAGTAATATTTCAGGCTTTCTGGGCCACATGGTCTTTATGACAGCTACTCAGTTTTGTCTTTATAGTGTGAATGTGGCCATAGATAATACATACATGAGTTAGCATAGTTAGCATAGCCGTGTTCCGGTGAACTTGATGATCACTGAAATTTGAATTTTATATAATTTTCACACGTTGTGAAATGCTATACAAGATTATTTTCAACCATCTACTATTGTAAAAACCATTCTTAGCTTCCAGACCATATAAAAACAAGCAGGAGCCGGAGCTATAGCTTGTTAACCCAAGCTGTAGTCGGGGGTATCTAACCTTTCGGTGTCTCTGGGCCAGACTGGAAGAAGAAGAGTTGTCTTGGGCCACACACACATTAAATACATTGCAACACATAATCACACACGCAAAAAAAAAAAATCTCATAATGTTTTAAGTAAATTTATGATTTTGTATTGGGCCACATTCACAGCCATCCTGGGCTTCATGTGCCCTGTGGGCCACAGGTTGGACACCTCTCTACTAGGCAATCATGTCATCTGTGAAAAAGTCTTACTTCTTTTTTAATCTTTGTCTTTTATTTCTTTTGAGATGCTTTTAAACAACCAGGACAGTACACCAAAATAATCAAATGATGATTTTCTGTATATTTTAACTCTGAAGTGTACTAAGTCTCAGGAATACTTTCCTCCCTTTCACTTAATTTCTTAAGAGTTTTTAGACTTCTGAAAATCTTACAGACATAAAGTTGTCAAACCTTCCATTTTACTGGTTATGTATCTGTAATAGCCAACAACTCTGCCCCTCAGCTTTCTTACCTATAAAATGTAGGCTGTAGAACAACCTCAACAGTTGTGACTGGGTCTGGATTGTAAAGTGTTAGAATAGTACCTGGCTCATGGTAAGTACTGTATAGATTTTAGTACTGTCTATAGTTATACAAGTAATTTTAATTATGACTGATTTTTCTCCTCATTAAGACTTTGAAAGTTAAGAGTATTCCATCATCAAATTAAAATTTTAAGTAGTCATGTACTGGGGAGTATGCGGCCTTCCTGGGATCCAGACTATGACATAGTTCCTGCAGTCAAAGGATTACAGCGTGGTTGGGGAGACACAGGACAGAGGTACAAACCAGTGTGCAGATGAGTGGTATAGTACTAAGTGAAGGCGGCTTTCAACCCAGGAACACTGTCTCAGGCATGTGTAGGGATGACTTGGAGGAGAAGGAAGCTGTTAGTTACATCCTAACGGAGAGGGGAGAGGGGAGAGTTGAGGGGCAAAAGAATGTGGCTTGAGCAAAGGATCTGGCTTGGTAGTGAATGGCAGAAGGGAGAAGCTGCTCTGGAGTTGACAAGAGGGAGAAGAGTTGGAATTGGGGCCTTGACTGCCTTAATAAGAAATTTGGATCTTCTTTAGATCCTACCCTCATCATGCCTCTTGCTTAGAGGACACAGTTCTTAGTATGTTTACAAGCCCAAATTTCTTACTTCAAGAAATTCATAAACTTACTTTTCATAAACTTCAAGACCTTTGCTCTAGTGGCTTGTCTGCTTAGTTTATTTTAACAAGCCTTGTACTTTTTTACACTACATTTTTCTTTTGCCTGGCATGTCTTCTCTCTTATTCTTCATGGGTCTGTTCAAATTGCATGTTACTTGTTGGGTCTTACCTATTGACTCTGGAAAAGATTCCAGGAGCCAACTTTATTGGGGAAGAGAGGGATTGGGAGGTGTGTTCCTTTTATACCAAGGGTGGGTAAAAAATAATTCTTGGACTTCTGGAGGGTGGTCCTTGTAGTACAAGCCCCCCTCCCGTGAGCTAGAAACCCATCTGGGAATCAGTGTACCTGCTGGTGTGTTTGGAAGAGGCTGCGTTTGGCTTTAGTGAATTTTGTTCAAAGGCTCTTTCAATGTATTTGCCTATTTCATGATGGGCAATTTAAAAGTGCACCTGCCTACACTTTGCTGAGTGTTCAGCATTTTCATGACCCCAGTGCCTCACCCTCCCTATTCACCCAGTCTTGCCCTGAGCGACTTTTTTTGTTTCTCCATATAAAAAAAGTCCTCAAAGGGGAACATTTCGCCCATGTGGAAGAGATGAAACCAAAAAATGGCAAAAGCACTAAAAGACATCAAAATCAACAAGTTTTAAAAACCTCTCAGTAGAGATGCATTGCATCAAATGGATAGTACTTTGAAGGTGACTGAAGTTTAAGCTTGTAAGAATAAATACACAAATTCTTATAAATAAATTTTGGGGGGTTTTATCCCCCCCTTTATATGAATTGGACCCCAGGTTGTAAATTAAATTCAACCACACAAAGCAGCTGGTGGCCATCAGCAAGGCTCTCTAATACTCAAGACGAGTCCTACTCTGAAAATGTCAGATCACAATGGGCTCTATCTTGAACAGGAATAAATGGTAAGGCAGGGGAGAACCAAACCTGTCTCTGGACTTAGCAAGTCACCCAAGCCCCAGGGGCTGGGGCTGCAAATGACCCAGCCTTTAGGGATGGTGGAAGATTAGAGCATGGCCTGCGGAGCCTTGGTGTTGCCACTTACTGGCTATATAACATTAGGCAGGCTATGTAAATTCCTTAATCATAGCTCAACAGGGGTATGGCAAATAAAGCTACCTTTCCTTTCATATGGTTAGAACAGTTAGATAAGTAAAATGCCTGGGATATTGTCACATGATAAATGGCCAGTATTTAAGTTTGAAAGAAAAAGACTTTCAAAGTTTTAAGTAAGGCAAGTTGTCAGAGTTTTTTGCTTTCCTCTATTTTTGTTTCTAGTGCTTTATACTTGTCTTCCTTTAAAAAGTGAGTGAAGCGAAGCCAAAGTACCTACCTTTTTAGTGGAGTGGCTGAGTGAAATGATGATCCCTGAAAAGATCTGGTTGGTCTGTGGCACTGCTGGCTGGCCCAAGATAGGTGTGAACTGCCAGAGTATACATGCACTGGTCCTTGCACTCTCACAGAGACTTGCTGTGACGAGAGTGTTTATGGTGATACCCATGTCATTTAATAATCTAAGTTGTCTCTTTTACCTGTAGAAGTAACAGTATCTGGATGAAGGAAGTAGACTGATCTGATCTGTGATTTCTCCTTAGCCTAGGATAATTATGCTAAAGGGAGAAAGAACTGACTTTAAAGCACCATCTGGTGGATACCAGATATTAATGCAGTTTTATTCTTTTTCTCTTTGCTTCTCTTTTCCCTCCTTCCTCTCTTCTAATGCCCAGGGTTGAATGGAGAACAAATTATACAGAGTCCCTGCAGTCATGGAGCTTTTCTTTTAGTTTGGGGGGCTGGTACACAAACACTCATACCCATGTATGTGTTAGATCATGAGATGAAGAAAAATAAAGGAAAATAAGAAGATGGAGCATGATGGGGAGGGGATAGTGTGGTCTAAGGTGACATTGGAGCAGAGATGAGTCATTGCTCTCTGCGGGAAGGGTATCTCTAGGAAAATAACAGACAAGTGAATGCCTTGAAGCAAACATTCCTGCCTATTGGCAGAGGACTGTCTTGGATGTAGGAGTCAAGGAGGGAAGAGGGATCACATAGGACACGTGGACAGTTTTTCCAACCTGAGCTTTCCCTTTCGCTTTGAGTGAGATGGGAAGCCTCAGAGGGTGTGGAGGAGTGAAATGAAGTTACGTTTTGTAAGGCTCTCTCTTGGCACTGTGAGAAATAGGCTATGAGGTGCCAAGATTGCTGGTGCAGAGATAGATGAGGGAGGTTGGTGGTAACAGTTCAGAATATATTTTGAAGGTGGGGCTTACAGCATCTAACTGTTTGAAATGTGGAGAGTAAGTCCAAGAAGAGCCACCCATGGCACCCAGGTTTGGGTTGGAGCATGGGCTGAATGCTGATGCCATCCATTGCTGTGCAGCACTGACAGGGGGGTAGGGTGGGTCAAGAACATATCACCAGGTCCCAGCAGATCACTCTCCAAACAAAAGTTGTGTCAAACCTTTGGTGGATTACATCTAAGCGAGTATGGATACTTTTTAAAAGTTACTGTGATAATGATAAAATAATACACAATATTTGCAAATACTCTGTAAATGAAATATAGTCGTCTTGACAGGACCGTTGTTAGATTTAGCCTTATATCTAACTTGGTATTAACTTGTCATTAGCCACATATCTAACTTGTGGTCTGAGCTGGGAGGGCCTTGATAGAACAAGAAGGAATAGTTCAGGCTGGGAACACTGCCCCAGGCTCATGTTTCTTGTGGAGGATGGGTTTTCATTCAGGGCTGTACAGTTACCTTTGGAGCTAGTCTCCAAATGTTAGTGCCCAGGCTCTAAACCTACCAAATCAGAATCTTCAGGACATGTGCATATTGATAAAGCTCTCAGGGGAGTCCAGTGCACCATGAGGCTTGAGAAACATTGATGTGCTACTCTCTGAGGCTAAGTTAGCCTGGTGGGTGCTAGTTTCGGGTTCAGACCTTCCCCTACCAACCTCTGTTAAAGGGCTGGTGTGTGCTTGGGCACTCTGGAGGATGCAGAGGTGAATTAAAGTTACTCTCAAGTGAGAGATACAGGTAGGCATGTAACGAAATGGTAACAAAGTAATGTGGTAAGTACTTAAATAGCTGAAATGGAAGTTCTGAGAAAAGGAGGAAGCTAACTGGACAGAGAAGGAGGCTTCTCCTGAGGCGGTGGCCTCTGAGCTGGTTTCATGATTACTATTCCCCGAAGAGAGCCATATGCAGACCATGTCACCCTAGTCTCTGAGGGTAAGGTCTATAGCTACAAACGTAATTTTCTCAGGATGCAAGCTTGAGCCGTAGGTACAATGTTAAGGGCCACAGGGAATAGGAAAGTAAGCATAAAGGACTGCTAGCTCTTGTTCTGGAAAACCGAGACTGAAGGAACACAGTATACTCAGGACAGTTGGGGACATAATCTCTATTGCATCTTGATAAACAGTTCCTGTTAATGTCCACATTGCAAACAGGTTGTCAGGTTAAAAAAAAATAAAACAGCACAAATTCTAAAATTCAAAATTGTTTTCCTTTTGCTGTTCTGTAGGTTGGCACAGGTCTTGGGCCTACACTGGAGTTTTATGCACTTGTATCTCAGGAACTACAGAGAGCTGACTTGGGTCTCT
Organism: Carollia perspicillata; assembly: GCA_004027735.1. Lineage (NCBI taxonomy): Eukaryota > Metazoa > Chordata > Mammalia > Chiroptera > Phyllostomidae > Carollia > Carollia perspicillata. The sequence goes on along the minus strand of PVKM010000108.1, from coordinate 20,266 downwards.
GGAGAGGTGAAGAAGTAACTCTTAGCAATCCAAAAGGTAAGTCCTAATCTCCAAGTTAGTCAGTCATTTTATGTTCCTCATTTCAGGTAATGGGCCCGTATAGTTCATTAAATATATTTAGCTTCTAGCAAAGGACTCTGCTCCCTTACCTTAATTTATTCCAGCCTCTGTTTTCTCATTTTTCAAGTAAGGGAGGCCTTCCAGCTCTAGAGGACTTCATTCCATGATCTGTCTGATTGTGAGAATACTGAATTTCTTAAGTGTTCTTAGTTAGCAGGTTTTGTTTTGTCTTGTTTTGGGAAAGAGCATCTGAAGTTTGATGACTTGCTCATTTTACAGGAAGCCAAGAAGGGACCAAGTACATTCAAAACCTCCAGGGCTTGTTTGCCCTTCCCTTCGGTAGGACAGCAAAGCCAGCTCATATTGCAAAAGTTAAGATGAAGTTTCGCTTCTTAGGAAAATTAATGGCAAAGGCTATCATGGATTTCAGATTGGTGAGTTTACAATTATTCTTCTATAAGTTTTTTGTGCCTGTGTTCTACAAGAGTACGTAATCTCGTGCACTTAATGTTGTATTTTAAAACAGTGCTTCACAAACTTTAATGTGCATGTGAATTATTTGGGGATTTTGTTAACAAAAGCCACTTTTCATTCAGTAGCAAGGGTGAGGCCCAAGTCCCAGTCTGTGGCCCACGTTTTGTTAATTGCAAGAGTTCAGAGAGTCAGACAGTATTAAAGGTGGTTTTAATTAATGTCTTTTCTAAAGTGTTTGACATTAGAGTTTTAATTCAGTTGGGAAGCAAGAGTATGTAACTGAACTACAGTAAATTGCCATTAGAGAGCTGAAATGAAAATAATCCAAGAAAATCAGTAATCACAAAGGTATGAATATTTCTGGACTCTTCATTTCCTCTTCTCACATCTCCTGAGCTACTTTGTCTCTGTATGTGGGAGACATTTTTGTTTGATATCAAATTCACAAGCTTACTGTTTCACTATAACTGGAGAATGAACTGTTAATTAGTTATTTTAGAAGTTCCATTTTTATTTTAATGGTAATCATTTGGTTCCTCCTTTTAACCTCTTTCCTCTAAACATCTCTTGATGTTGAGCCCTCGTGAAGACTACATGTCCATCATTGAAAAATTATTTTATAGGGTCATTGTTTAAATGGAATTCTTAAGTATTCTAAATTTTTTGCAGTGTCAGGACCCCAGATTAAATGGAGACAGTTTCATATAATGGGGAAACAGTTCCTAAATATATACTTTCCCTTGGTGACTACTTGACCTTTTAAAACGATCTTTTTAAGCGTCAGTTATAGAATTGAGGCAATTCTACCAGCTGTGACTGTTAAAATATTTTGTATATTCCCTTTCAGGTGGACCTGCCTCTTGGCTTACCCTTTTATAAGTGGATGCTACGGCAAGAAACTTCACTGACATCCCATGATTTGTTTGACATTGACCCAGTTGTAGCCAGATCAGTGTATCACCTAGAAGACATTGTCAGACAGAAGAAAAGACTTGAACAAGATAAATCCCAGGTAGGCTTTCAAGATGAGGAAACAGTCAAATGGCTGAGTTTCTTATTGTAGAAAGATGATGCCTTTGTTAAGTGGTTTGTATTTGACCCATTTAATTATTGTATATCAATGTGTTTCTATAGTAATGTGTTACTTTAAGAGTTAAATTTTTTTATCACATCTGAAACATTTTACAGTAGGTAAGATGGACCTATATATAATAACAGTAGTTGATGAGTAAATGGCTTGATTAACTAATAAAATACACTCCTAACTGACACCAGGGGATCTTGTTTGTTAAATTTTGTATGGGTATTATGTATCTGGGCAGATACTATATCATACTGAATCTTTTTAGTAAGGATTTGAATCGATCAAATTATTCTTAGGACAGATTAATTTTTTTCCCTCTTTCCCAAAAAGGTCGCTTAATTTAGGAACAGTCTGTTTGTTTTTAGACACAGAACTCAGGAAGGTAACTTTTTTTTCTTTTTCTTTTTTAAGAGGGGAAGGGAGGGAGAAAGAGGAAAATATCTATGTGAGAGAGAAACATCAGTTGGTTGCTTTTCACACATCCCTAACTGTGGATCCGGCCCACAACACATGAGGCATGTGTCATGACTAGGAATCAAACTGTCAGCCTTGCAGTTCTGCGGGCCAGCACTCAATCCACTTAGCCACACCTGCCAGGGCGAGTCAGGTAGACATCTCTAAAGATCACGGTGGCTGGGCACTATTTCTTGATAATATGTGTTGACGTTTCTCTGTTAGAGTTTGTGGGTAATCCTGAGTTTTATATCATTAATTTATATTCTTTACTAACAATAGATGAAAAAATCTTTTGACTCGATCTGAAGTTAGTAGTGGTTCTGTATTTGACATTAGAAGAAGGCAAAGTTGTATTTTAAAGACGTGTCACAGATTCAGATAAGCATATGTTTGGGCAGCTAACATAGACCATGTTCAGTTAACGCCCATCAAGACAAGAGACTTGGGATTCTGTGGAATGGAAAGTGTCACATCTCTTGATGAAATGGAGAGGAACTTACAGTAGACAAGTGAGGACTTTAGAATGTCTTTTTTTTATCAGAGAAAAAGATGATTTGTGAGGGAATTAATCTTAACTCCTATATTAATTGGTAATTGTGGTTTTGGAAAAATAAGATTATTAAGGGACATGGCCAGGTCTTTAAAAAGAGGCCAAGTTCATGTTTTCCATTCAATGTCTGTTGCTTTTTGGTTTTTAGAACCAGTTAAGTTTATGCTTACTAACTTTGCAAATTTTAAACTACTAAATCTTATTTAGTATCATCTTTTACATAAATAATGGCCAAGAGGGAGAACAAGGAAGGAAGGTAAAATCATGACTGTTTCAAGTGCTTTACTTATATTAACTCAAATTATTTTCGAGTAATTCAAATTATGTAAGTGCTTCACTTAATATTAATTCATTTAATCCACAGTAGCCCAATGAGACTTTAGGTATTTCTCTTATCTTTGTTTTATACATGAGAAACCTGAGGGAGATAGGTTGAGTAACCTGCTGCCCAAGGTCATGTACCTAGCACGTGGGAGAGCTAGAATTCAAGCCCGGCCTGCTTGGTCTGGAGCCTGCAGTCTCATGTGTTTTGCAAGCTATTATGTATCCATGTCTCCACTGCAGATCTTCCTCACATCCTTTGCTGTTCTCTCTTTTAAACATATATCAAGGATATATTGTATATTCTAGATACCTATTAATGGTAGCAATTTGTAATGAATACCTTTAAAGATATTTCTTGAGTAGCCGTGGGAGAAGAGTCTTTAGCATACCAGTGATTGCCGTCATCTGTAACAGGAGGTGGGATAATTTTGAGAGCTTTTCAGTAGGAGGACATTAGAACAAAATTAAATTTTTTTAGCCTTTTTGCCAAAGAATATTTCAGATGCAAAATGGAAAACTTTGCTTTGGTGTCATCAAATGATGCACCTGAAACTGAGACATAAACACTTAGGTTTTTGCAGAGAAGTAAGAATGAACATTAAAAATAAAAGTGAACATAATCCTCAGCAGCCATATTTTACCTTAATCTTAAATAATGCTGCCACCTTCTCTGTATTTTGAATTATCTGGGATCCTAAGCAGCTTTCAGTTTCTTCTTTAAGTGATTTGATAATCAGTTTGTTTTAGTTAAAATGACTAATGTTCTGCACTTGAGTTTTGCCTGTAGGAATTTCATACTTGGAGGCATCTCCAATCCAGAAACCCGTTTGTCTTTTTTCTCCTGTGTGGGATTGGAGACATTCGTAATCAGATAGAATTCGTAGTTTTGGTTGTTGGTCTTTCATGCTTAATCTTTAAAAAAGTTAATGTTTTTATAAAATATAAATATAATATTTTTGTCATCTTAAGCATTTAAAAATGAATAACATAAACTGCTTTTAACACTCGTTTTTAGAGTGTGACTTGAATAGCAACTGTAGTGCTATTATGTGAATAGATATTTGTTATCCTAGGCCTAAATGCAGAGTCTGCCGGTTATCCTTTAGACTTGAACTTTGCAAAGAAAAAAGTTTCTTGCTAATACTAGATAGTGCGTTATTTGTTCTTACTTGTATTTATAATTTTCTAAGTGTATTATATTATTCTGTATTAGCTATGTATATATATTAGATTCATTAAGATTAGCCAAGAATTTGTGAAGAGTGGTCTGCCTCTAGAGACCACACTCTTAAATTGACTGTTGTGCAAGGTCTTTCTGTGAAGTAGGTTTTGAGTGTGAACAAATTGAGTAGCAAACATCTCATTATGGAGGAACACTTCACATCGTGTTTCTCATATAAAGACGGTTGGATTTTGAAGTGTTTAAGATAATTTCCTTCGTGATCTCAGTGACTTGTTCATGTGGAGATTATGGCAAAATAAAGAAGAGGTGAAGGAGCCCATAAAATTTGTTAGCATACCTTTTATTTTATAAGCATAAAGACATAATTGAGTGAATAAGTGAGCTTGACAATCCTCCTCCCTCTCGTTTAGACCAAAGAGAGTCTACGATATGCATTAGAAACCCTGACTATAAATGGCTGCTCGGTTGAAGATCTAGGATTGGATTTCACCCTGCCAGGGTTTCCCAACATTGAACTGAAGAAAGGAGGAAAGGATATACCTGTCACTATCCACAACCTAGAAGAGTATCTAAGAGTACGTAATTGCGGCGTCCTTCGGGGAGAAGGCCATTTGTGGTGATGGCATGGCTTTGCCTGTGGGTACTGCTCTAAGGGAGAGGGAGGGAGCCCTTCCAGGGAATCATCGGAGGTGTCAGCTAGCTGCCTGCACAGATGGTTTGGGACCCTTGATCCATGGAATTAGGCATGAAGTTGCCTTTTCAGGCCTTAGCTTCTGTTAGCTCTATTGAAGGATATGTTGGATATTTCACAGTGCCTTACACAATCTTGTGTTTGCTATTCCCAGGTTTAAATACTATCTGCTAACATCACATTTCACATTTGCTCACAGTTTCCAAAGAAATCAGTGAAAAGGAGCCATTCCTTGTTATCTCACCATATTGCATTTCTGTCTTTCTATCAAGCCAGCTAAGAATTGCTTCTAACACACACACTCTCTCTCTCTCTCTTCCCCCACTCTCTCTCTCTCTCTCTCACACACACACACACACACACACACACACACTTGTGGGTTTGGTGAGGCTTTTCAAATTACTAATCCATGGTCTTTGACTATATTTGCTAAAATTAAGGAAATAATTTTATACTGAACATAAATTATACTTTAAATTACAACCCATGTAGATCTTTATTACTACTTTCTGAAAAGTTTCTTAGGTTTTTCCTGACATTAAGTGGAAAGCGGATTGGGTTGAAGATGAAATGCCACTTTCCACCTAGACAGACCTAACTTTTCTGGTAGCCAAACTATGGAATTCTTGATAGAATCTCTGAAAAAATTGTAGCTATCGTTTCTTCATCAATTTGGGAGAGAAAACAGATAGTAAGAGTACCTTAGATACTATTTGATTTACCTAACATTTCTGTGATGTGTAAGAAATTTTTTTTTTACATTTTTATTTATTTATCTTTAGAGGGGAAGGGAAGGAGAGAGGGAGAGATATATCAATGTATGGTTGCCTCTTGTGCGTCCCCTGCTGGGAACTGGCCTGCAACCCAGGCATGTGCCCTGACTGGGAATCGAACTGCAGTTGTTTGTTCACAGGCCTGAGCTCAATCCACTGAGCTACACCAGCCAGGGCTAAGAAATTTTTTTAATACTCAGTAGGAGTGTCTTCTTATACTACCTGCTGCTTTTTCTAACTTTGGGAAGCCTAATCTTTCAGTTTACTATTAAATGAAGAGTTAACACCCAGATTAAGGTTCTCTGAAAATAATTTACAATAATGCTTTTTTACAATAACGCTTTTATTTTTCTGTCAATGAAACACTATTTAAAAAAATTTATTTGAATATGTCCTCTTATTTTTGACCAAATTGATGATGAGACAATGTTGGACCAGTAACAGATGTTTTTTGTTATCCCTCAATTTCACGTGACTGCCTTTTCAGAGTTTGCCTTTTCCTAAGTGGAGGCAAGGTTGGGTATAATAACCGAACGGAATATAGAACGGAAAATTTCGCATTAAAAACAGTTAACAGTTGGTAATCGTGACTCTTGAAGCATACTCTTTAATTCTCAGTAACATTTTATCCCCTTGAGAAATTTTTATCTTCATCTCATCTAGTAAGGTAATCTATAACTCTATACCATAGGGATTTTATGTAAATGGATTTTAAAAAACATACTAACTATAAATACACATGGCATTTTTTATATTTTGTTACTGGTGAGACCCCAAGTTAGAAATTGCCCTGACTGATCTTTTACTTAAGCCAGTTCTCTTGGAGATACTTTAAAGACTTAAAAACTTGTCCTTTTTTTTTTTTTTTGAAGTGATATTTCACTGTATTATGTCACAGGAAGAGATTTTAAATTTTGTCACAGTAAAAGATTTGTAAAAGATTTTTCTTTTTTGCAGCTGGTTATATTCTGGGCACTAAATGAAGGCGTTTCCAGGCAATTCGATTCATTCAGAGATGGATTTGAATCAGTCTTCCCACTCAGTCATCTTCAGTACTTCTACCCAGAAGAAGTGAGTAGCTTATGTTTAAAAGAAATGTTCATTTCTAGTTCTGTACTCTAATTATCTTAGTCAAAGACTCCATCGTTGGAATAAAAATTGGGGGTGGGAACAAAGGGTAGATTTGGGGAAAGATAATTTCCTGAGCAAGGAAGAATATTAGACATTCAGTGCAACATTTTATACTCTACAAATAGGATATATGAACTATACATATACTTAATATAAATACTAAATACAAGGGAGTGGGGTCCATGTGTGAATGATTGAGCATAGTACTGTTGTCAGGTGAGACCCCGCTGCAGGGTGGAGAGTGGGACTTAATTGTTTGTACTGCTGCGCTTGGCAGGGAGAGCCAGAGTAATGAAACTGACACTGAGGAGGTAGCCCTGGTTTGGTTTTGTTTTGTTTTGTTTTGTTTTGTTTTGTTTTGATCAACTAAACTTCCTGAATTAGATGAGACTTTGTTGCAAGATAAAAGTTAGTGCTTGAAGTTTTAAGGAAGTGTCGTAAATCCCTTATTTCGCCAAATTCACATAATACTTTTGAGAATAGAAAAAAAAATGAGTTCGTGTGCAGAGTTTTTTCTAACCATCTTAAAGTGCAACAGGCAACTATGATGAAATGTCATAGAACAAGTCTAGAAATGTTAGGTTTCCTCAGTTTGGAAACATCTTGGTTTATTTTTTGAATCCTAGCTTTAGGTACACATTCATTGCCGGCTGAATCTGGAAATTTGATTAATTTAGCATTTTAATCTCAAGTATTATTTTTATGTACACTTTGTTTTGCTAACTGTTGAAGCATGTGGTATCACTGGAGCTTTGAGGCACTAAGCATCACCTGGAATTGAAAAGCATCAAATGTTACTCCTAGAATTGAATCCTGGTCCCTGCTCCTTAGCCGTGTGATCACAGCCAAGTAGTTGTACATGATCTGGCTGCCTCGTCTGAAAAATGGGGATTATCTCCGTTTCATTGAACAGAGCATATGATGTGTCTGACAGTGAGTGACACATAGCAGATATTGAACTTCATATGCCCTGAATTGGATTTTCTCAAAAGTATATAGTCGTTCTGCAAATGGGCAGTTAAATCAGAAAAAAGATAAGTTTAATTTGAAATGAATGTTGGATATTCTAAGGGCACACAGGCATTTCTTGCTTTTTCTAACATTCATTCTGTAATGACTGGGTGGGTCCCATACAACCCCAAACAACTACAAGGCATAGATGTGCCTCTCCCTACAAAATGTGAAAACCTACCCATTTGGTATGTCCAGTTCAGCTTTCTTTTGCCACTTCTCTCTCTATTCCAGTGTATCTAGCTCTTGGCTTCCCTAATTCAGTACCCTTGTGATTCCCAAAGCCAGGATTTGTGAAAATCTCCTTGGTTAGAAGTAGATTATCAAGTTAAAGCTTCTAAAGAAATGAGAGGAGTTAGGCAAACTTAAATCAAAGCTTTGTCTTAGAAGTGTTGTTTGAGGTTAAAGACTTCTCTAGAACCTCGTCCCTGCAAATGGGCCGAGTACCTATTACTGTGTATGTAACTGAGGAGAGTGAATCTATAAATGCATTAGAAGACCACATTATATAAAGAGAGGGTCCTAAGCAGAAGTCTTTGGTATGAAAATGATACTCTTACTCGGTGATACGTATAGGCCTTTATATCAGTGTACTACAAAGCAACATGTTGTGTGCATTTCACTCTGTTACACGGCTGTTGTCCTTAGTGATTCATGACCCTTATTTAAATGCGCAGCTGGATCAACTCCTGTGTGGCAGTAAAGCAGACACTTGGGATGCAAAGACGCTGATGGAATGCTGCAGGCCAGATCACGGTTACACTCATGACAGGTGAGTACTGGGACCTGCCAGTTTTCCAGTTGAGAGGTTGGTAGTCCATGTGTGTATATGAGGTCTGCCCAGAAGGTATTTAGCCATGTGATAAAAAAGAGACATTTATTGAAGAAGATAAAAGAAGCATTGTACATAGGACAATGATGCCTCCGTCCCCTTGAAAATAGGCACCTTGGGACCTCACACAGTTCTCCCAATCACCATCAGCTGCCCTGTCACATTTTCCTGAATCTCATCTGTGGTCTGAAATCTCTTTCTTTTCAAAGGTGATTTTAGTTTTCGGAAAAATCCAGCAGTTGCAGGGCACCAAATCTGGGCTGTACTGGGGCTGAGTCACCTGGGTGATTGGATGTTTCACCAAAAAACTCTGCACAAGATGTGATGCATGAGCGGGCACATTGTTGTGATGAAGCTGCCAATCACTAGTTGCCCATAGCTGCAGCCTTCTGAATCATCCAAATAGTTTCTGTGGAGAGATGTTCAAACTTTAGTGCAAAATTTGATGGAGATTTGTTGTTCACTCAGTCATTTTGAATATGTCAAACCTCACAGTACACATACTCCCTCAACAGCATCTGTCACCCCCACCGAGTAGCACAGTGAAGTCATTGTTCATACACATGCATTCCAGTCCACTCTCCTTGGCTGCCAAGTTATGTCAATATCACACAGGTTGTTTTCATTAACAATGGCTGGATTTTTCTGGGACAGGCCTCATATATTATAAATAATAAAGGGTTATTTTTTAATTTGTCTACATAGTACAGGAGGCTTTACAATATTTTGGCCTTAATTTTCTCAAGACTGTACTTTAGGAACCAAAGGTTCTTTTTCAAATATTTTTTTGAAATATATTTCAAAATATATTTGAAATATATCTTGGAAGTGGTGGGGGAGACCCATTATTTGTTCCTATATATAGTTTTTTAAAAAAAGTCTTATCACAAAAGTAATCATTCCATTTGAATTCTACCTATCACAGCAGAAGCAAATCTGATGTCAGGGTTCATCATAATGTGAATTCATATGTAGTCATATTTAAATTTGACAATTTCTAGTTAATTGTGAGAGTTGGCAATGTGATTTTAAAATTATATTTTAATGTGATGAAATAATATATTTATTTCTGTATTTCTGTTGCAGTCGGGCTGTGAAGTTTTTGTTTGAGATTCTCAGTAGTTTTGATAATGAGCAGCAGAGGTTATTTCTCCAGTTTGTGACAGGTAGCCCAAGATTGCCAGTTGGAGGTGGGTACACTATTGATGCTTGGCATATATTCCAGCTGTGGGCATGTGTGTTTATGAAACTTCAGTACCAGGAGCAGGATATTCTTTGTGACTTGGAGTGCCTCTTAGTTATTCCAGTATTATGACGTTGCTAAATTGTATATTTGTTTGGTAATATGTTCAGAGATATCACTAATAGGGAAATTCATAGGAATTACCTTAAATACAGTGAAGTAGGATGACTAATACACATGTAGTGCTGCTTTTCTATATAAAATGTTAAATTCTTAGTCATTTGTACATTGCGAACTCTGAGATGAGAAGGCATTCTGAAGTCTGATTTTTCAAAGATGAATCCTAACATGAGTATGAAATGGTACTGTATCTTAACAGTCAGAAGGCATAAGGAACTGTTTACCTCCATGTTATACGGTGACTTTTTATGGTAAATAAAGCAATACCAGGTGCTGTGCACCACATAAATGTATATTGAATGTGTGGATTTAATGAGTGAGGGAGAAGCAGTACCTCCTGTGTGCAGTAATACTGTACAGCAAAATAGTGGAGTGTGTTCTGATAGGAGTAGCGTAGAAGAGGTACACCTGTCATTCCAGCTCGATTCCTCTCATGAATAAGGAAGTGTTCTCAGAGCTAGCTGTGTGCATCCTGTACACTGACTGAGTTTCTTGGTCTCTCTTCCCTTTAAATCAGGCTTCCGGAGTTTGAACCCACCCTTGACAATTGTCCGGAAGACATTCGAGTCAACAGAAAATCCAGATGACTTCTTGCCCTCCGTAATGACTTGTGTGAACTATCTTAAGTTGCCGGACTATTCGAGCCTTGAGATAATGCGGGAAAAACTGTTGATAGCAGCGAGAGAAGGGCAGCAGTCATTCCATCTTTCCTGATCACACCGAGAAATGCATTGTCTGCCTGTTACAGCAAAAGAAAAAAAATCATGATTTCTTTTCTAAATGTATCACCTGAGTCAAGCAAACATGTTACACCTTCTTGTTGTAGGAAAAACGGCTTGCAGGTCATAAAAGAGACTCTTGGTTGATATTCATTAATGGCCCCATGGACTTAAAGTGATCAGGCCCTAAAACATTGTTGTGATGAGGTTTCTTTAGCAAGTTCTTGTTTAAATTATCATTTATTTGATGAGTGAAGTTTTTAACTTGCTTTGCTGTGTGAAATTTAAAAAAGGGATGTTTTTCCAGGCTGAAACAATAAATGTCGCTGTGCAGTTTAATTCTGGGCTGTGTGTATCCATCTAGCTAAGTCTGCAGTTTTGTTTCCTCCAAAGACAACTCTTGTACATAAGTACAGAAATTAAAGCTCACCCATATTTGACAACTACAGTTTAGTAGGTTAGCTCCGTGTACTTTTCACTTTCCTCTAATTTTCTCTCCCCATTCATGTATTACCCATGCAGCTCACAGTTCTTTTGTATATGACATTCAGTTGTTACATTTTCATTACTTGTGGGCTTTATTGTTCTATGTTCTCTCAAATTAAAATATAATTTAAAAGTCAATGAATTGACACACTGTCAATATAATTCAGCCTTTATAACCGGGTGGACTTTTCGTAGAGCCTAGTTTTAGCATAGTTGTAGGGTATTACTGGCTTTCTACCATTGATACGCTAGGAATGTTTACATGGTGATTCCAGCAACTACAGCCCCTGGGGGAGAGGCAAGGAAAGCTCATTTACTCACTTCTCTTGTGTGGGTTACAAAGTCTACAGCCTGGGCTGGCTGGTATGTATTATTCTATGGCCAGAGCATTTTGACTTGATGTGAACTTTTAAAGAAAAGTGAGCAATTTTCATTCCCTGCTGGAGTAAAAAGGGTTTTTTTCCTCCAATGTTCTTGTTTTAAGTTTTCGTTCATAGTCTTTCTTACGCTCTCCTCTTCCCCGCCTTCCAGTGCTAACTTGGGACAAGCAGTTCAGTCTTTGTCTCCGCACAGCTGAAGCGCCTGTAAGCAATGCTCTGTCCAGTAGTTTTATGTGCTGATTTCTCACATCTGCACTAAATCCATCAGGTTAATGTTTCTACCTGAAAATAATGTTACCTTCACCTTTTTGTTCATAGTTCTGTGCTGTATGCATAATTTGTGTAGATGTATTTTGACGCAAGTAAAGCATTACATCTCCATGATTCTGCGTCATGGCTGATTTTGCTATTCAAAGAACTTATAATAGCAACTTGAACATAAAATGTGGAGAGAAAATGGGAGGAGATTAATTCCTTCCTAAGGTTCAAAATTAAGCCTGTTGCATAAATTTGAGAGAATTTCCATAATATATTTTTTAAATGAGAGGTGAGCTCATTTTTTTAATTGACCTTCAAGAAATCAATTTTCTTTGTCTTACTGACTGTTCTAAAGTTATTTGATTGATGTAGAAGCCCCTTTGTTCCCCATCCCACCACTGAAAAGAAATGGAGTGGCTTGTTTTATTTCAATGACTCTTGTTTTTCACTTAAATGGCCTTACTTGGAGCATCCCCACAATGGATACTCACCCCCACAGGGCGCATCCTTCACAGTGAACCTAGACAGTGATGCTGTTAACTGTGAGGATCTGTATGAAGAGCTCGGGGCCCTGCCTCCCTGGTCCCTGGAGAGGCTCTTGACAAGTGAGGGCAGCTGTACCTGGATACCAAGGAAGGGGACTGCATGGCTGCAGCTCTTACCCACATAGGAGCTACACAATTTAATAAGGCAGAATTAGGGTTAAAGAATGAACCGATTTGTTTCAACTATTCTGATACCTTTTTACAAACCAAGCACAAAGATTTTTGCATGAACAAAGCGTTTTGTTCTCATTTTTTTACAGGGTTTTATTGTTAAAGTTTAGATGTGTATAAACAAAGTAATGTTTCATATTAAAATACTGTTCGATATTTTATCCATATTGTGGCCCTAGCAGATTTGGCCTCACTGATTCAGCATCTAATGAGTACATGTGATGGTTTTGAATCTCATTCTGGAGCTTGAGGGTTTCAGAGTTGGTAATCAAATCATCTGTTTAAATGCTTTCAGTCTTTAGCCTACACCTTCCTCAACAGCCCTCTGTTAGTTAGGGGCAGGAAGACTCTTCCCATTTTTAAAGCAATCTCTCTTGGCAGAGGCCTTAATATTGCATTGTAGGGAAAAAGTATTAACTTCATTTGCTGTTACTCCAGTTATGCCTTAAATTTATTTGCTCAATAATCTTACAACAAGCACTAATTTCTAAATATGCTTTACACACTTAGACAATTGCATAGCGACTTGAGGTTTTGTCGTCAGATGTTAGTCCACTAACACCAAGTTACGTGGTGGTGTCCTTCAGCAGTTACTGGTTTGATCTGCTTTGTGTATGAGAACATAATTTTAACTTTCATTTTAAGAAGGAAGGGAGAAGTCGTTACGTGTAATCCCCTTCTAGTACTCCTCCCCAGCTCCAAGTGAATTGTAAACTCTAGGTAGTTAATTGGGGACAGACATGGAGAAAGTTCTAGATCCCTTAGCCAAATCCAGAAGAAACCTTTCACACAGCCACTCATAAGGATACAGATTTCTCTCTCCCTGTTCTTCAGCTCTGGTTCCCTGTGTCTATAGTGATAGAGAACTTCCTCTCACCTTTGCAGTTTATAAAGTAGTACCTGAAGTCCCTATTTCCTGCATTTGACACGTGTTTCGTACGTCCACAAAAAGGCTGTGACCAGTCACTTCCTGAATTTCCCTCGGGCAACCTGTGCATAAAGGCCATAAGGCTGAGGGATAGTGTCCCAACTTCTGCATCCAAGACATTAGACTGAAGTCTTGGTTTTTCCACACAAAGGATTATTGCCAGCAAATTGGAGGTCTGTCTGCCCTCTGCTTCATTGGGTTTTGAGGCCATGCCCTGATGTTTGTCAGTGAGTATGAACTCAGGAAACGGCAATGTCGCTGACTTTCCAAGAAAAGGTGGTTAAGAAAGGAGAAAGACCTATCAGTGCATTCAGAAACCACATCTTTTGGGTATTCTGGATGCTGTTGTCCATTTTCCAGTAGCAAAGATGATCAAACTTTTATTACATTTATCTTAGTCTTTGGATTTTTTGACCCATTTCCCCCTACTGTAATAATATTGTTTGGAAATGTCATACTCTGTATTTCTAATTCTCTGAGAAATGCTTTTGTACAAGTCTTAGGTTTGCCGTGGCAGAAGCTGGCATACACGGTCAAGGATAATCTAGTAACAAATCACTGAAAAATGCTTCCTTTGTTACCTCAGAAGAGAAAAATTCCAAACAAAGTATAGCATTTATATTTCTAGAAAATGGAGGATTGGCTGTTTTCCAAGAATTTCAAGTTAGTTCTTATGCAAGAAAAAGTTCTTAACTCTAAAGACTTATCTGCATAAAGGAAACATTCTTTAATAATAGAAGAGGTGTTTTTATTTTTACAACAAGCCTACTCATATGACCAAACCTATAACAAATTGCTGATCTCCTGTGTAAAGCATTTTTTTCTCTTATTTGAAACAGTGATTTATATGAACTGTTGGAATAATGGAACCTCAAACTACAGATGTGTATGTAAAATTGCATAAATGCACTGACTTCTCCCTGAATATATTTTTAATAAACAGCATTATCCGACATGGTCAGTTTTATTAAATTACGTACAACTAGTGGGTACTGAGCAGTGGTATGCTTGTATGGGCGGCTTTTGGAGAGCTTTCTCTCGAGGCAGTACCTACGCACTTTTAGGTAGGGAGTGGAAAAAGTCATGGGAGACAAATGCAGTCGGAGGCTTGCTGGTGGAGAGAGACTGAGACTTGGTTGTAACAGAGTCCCATGAAGTGGTTCCTTTGGGGTCGGGAGACAGTTGTCCGTGTTCAGGCAGAGTAGAACCTTAGCCCTCAGAGCAGCCTGTTTCACTGGAACAAGAAGTAGAACTGATGAGGAAAGAAAGGGAGATGGGTGTTTCTTTTCTTTTTAAAGACATGATTTAATGGAGGTATTTTTTGGAGGGAGGGGTTCTTTTTAAGAAAATGAAATACATATATGTGTACAGATACCCACCATACATGAATATGCCCCCCCACACAAAGACATAAAACGCACACATTCTTATATATTGTGTTGGTTAACCGCGTAAGGATAAAACCGCATCTTCCCCTTGATGAGTCTGTAAGGTGACTATAAGTCACAGATGATTGGTGCTACTAAAGACAAGCCCACACAGAACAGCATGCACAGAAAGGTTGTTGTCAATGCAGATGTGTATGTTGCCAATTTGTGTGAGGGCTGGCTAGCATCGCATTTTTGGTTGACACCGGCATGTGAATGGGTTGTAGAGAAGTTTTACCTGTTAATGGTAAGTACTGGCCAGGTCCTACAGAAAGCAGTGTCCTTTTAGACCTTGAGACCAGTGCATTTGCTTGAGTGGGGGGGGTGGGGGAGAGGTAGGATACGTGTCCCATCTAATTGTAATTATAACTCCATGCTTATCGTGGAGCCTACAACATCCCTTCCTCATGTTGTCAGCCCAGGTTAGCAACCTCAAGGTTATCTGGTCTGTGTTCCCATTCTTTCCACTTTATTGAGGACAGGAAGGGGCAGTGCTGGGGTCTGAAATGATACCATCCTGCTTATTTATGCAAGGAGCTCTGAGCCAAGCAGCCCCCCAAAACCCCAAATGCATGTTCGGTCTCCAAGAACTGGCCTTGGGACTTAGGCAGCCTTGATGGACACCTAAGGTGTTTGTCTCTCAAGTACCCTGTTGGGCTTCCCAGCCCCTCGTGGATGACTGCACCCTCTCTGGCAGTTCAGGTTTCAGGAATAGATGTTAACGTTCTCTGTGTGACTAAGAAGCATTCGTTAGGGACATTATATTGAGAAGTTATATATTATTAAGAAAATGGTGCTAAGGAATACTAAGGCCGAAGACAGGTTGAGATTGCTGAAGGGACAGGTCTGTTTGCATTGACTGTTACATGTTTGGTTGCCACAGAGAAGGTTTGAAACAATTCTGTAAAATGCAGAGATGGAAGGAAGCCCAGTGTGCTCTGTTTTTGGTGTTCTCTTCTCGAGGGGAGTTTGGCCTCAGTTAAGACCTGTTCCCCCAGTCACTTCTCCTCTATTCCCAAAGTGTGACCTGATGTCACTTTAGTGACAGAATATCCAGCTCTCAGAATCCAGGCAGCACAGTAACTTGTGCAGAGCTGTGTGAGGGGCTTCAGCGATACTCGCAGTGGAGCAGGAAGCGAGCCCTGCCCTTCCGTCTCGCTAGTCATGACACCCAACCTCACCAGCTCTTCTCTCGGGGCATATCATCTCCAGGGGTATGTTTTCATGTTACTATTCTTACAATCTTGGGTGTGATTCTTTGAAATGTCTTTCAGCGCTTCTTGATGAAGGCACGTGGGCATTTTGGTTGGCATGCACTTCCTGGTAGAGGATGTTGTAAGGCACACAGTTTCCCTGGCTCCTGACTTCACTGTCGGTGGCACCCTCTGGTCGTCATGACGACGCAAAATGCCGTCTTACACTTTCAAATATCACAGTGTTATCCCCTGGTTGAGAAACAGCGATCATATGTTGCAGCTTTGGAAAGTGTTCAACCAGTTACTGTAGCGAGTAACAAAACTTTACAGAACTTGTGAGCAGGCACAAGGTAAGAAGGGAAAGGTAAACATTACTTAGCCGGACTTCTCTTTTATCCCTGTTTCATGAATAAGACTGAGGTTTGAAGACTTAATGCGGTTTGCTTGTGTTCCCTAGCTAACAAGTGACATCAGATATCCTGAGGTAAAGAGGTAGCCGTATGTATTGGGTACTTACTCTGTGCATGGATGCATCCGTGTGTGCACTTGTGTGCACATGGGAACATGCACATGTGTGTATACACGTGTGTATCTGTAAAATGGTAGGGAGAAAAATCAGTTCACGGCCGCAGAAACACGGAGTTCAGGATCTGTTACCTGAATGGAACAGAAATATTGCCAGGTTTATCAGAGCCATCGAGGCATTAAATTTATTTGACCTAAAAAAAAATTGGAATGGTTCTGAATTTGAAAATGAATATGTTCTATATTTTTCCTACCAGTAAAAAGGGCCAAAGCCTTACTAAAGCATTTATTGAAAATTGAGGAAAGGAAAATAATGTTTTGAGATTAAATACAAAAAATAGAGGGCAGAGCCCCTTGTCCAGTCTCCTAACCACCCACTGCCTACTTCCAACTGGACCCAGGCAGCAGCCCAGGCAAGTGAGAGGAAGTGGTGCCCCGTGATCCTCCTTGCTGGAAAGGTCACTGACCTTGTATTTGCAGAGCATGACAAGACAGACACAAGTGCTATCCGGAGAGAATGACACCCGGTAAATATATCACTTCCACTGCTTGTAGGAGGTGCTTAATATTTTAAGAGCATATTTAAATATGCAGAGGCCTTTCTTTTCTCCTTGTGCAGGTGACAAAATGTGCCGCGAATCACGTATAGCTTTAAAAAAAGGGATCCAATTAAAGGGTTTGGTTACCCTCAGTGGTTTCAAGTTGGTGTCATTCGCTGGCTGACTGGGTCTTACTCCCTTTTTGGGTGACATCTATTCAAAAGTTTCATACAGAATTTCCTTTTATCCTGGTTTAGCTGTCCTCTTAAAATATTTTTCTGATTGATAGCATGGCAGTGGTCTCAGTGGTCCAGCTTAATTGTTACATGGATACGGAAAGTGTAAGCAGGAGGCGGCCTCGGCTCGGTAACTTCCTCTGAAGCTTACCCTCCAGAGCTAGCGAAAGGTCTTAGTATCACCTGGACTGGCTTTCTCATGTTTCTGGAGGAGAAAGAGGTCAAGAAAGTTCAGGGACCTGATCATGTGGCTGGTAAGCGGCAGAGAGCCAAGACCCCGTCTGTTTCTCCAGCGGCCCTTTAAAAGCTCTGATTATTAAAAGTTTTTTTCCCCATCTTCTTAGGAACTTTTGCTGGAAAAGCATTTTATATTTCATTTCCATAGCTGACTTTTTGAATCCGGTGACCAAAAACATTTCATCGAAATCTTTGCTCCTTTGTTTTTTTATCCCCTGAGGTTATTATCAATAATTTCATAGAAGTCTTTCTGAAGCTACTACCCAAGGGGATAGCATTGTTTTGTTTTGTTTTTATCGAAATGGCCTTTAATTAAGGTCCAGACGAAATTATACCACAAGGAGGAGGCTATTTCTAGGTAGAAAAAAGCTCACCCTGGTATAGAGTTGAAATCTGCCTCCTTTCCTCGGCTGACTTTTTATTCTAGTAGAGTCTTTTGTAATCAGTCACTCTAGATAACATCTAACCGTTGTTCCACCATGTAGCTGTTAAAAAATGTGGAATGCAGTCTCCTTTCTACCTGTGACTTCCCCTTGCCAATAGCTTTCTTCTCTAGCTACACCTACTACATTTTCTTAAACTCCCAGTGACCTTTCCACCCTATTCCTTTGACAATGCCAGTGTTACTCAATCTCTCTCCAGCACCTGACATCTTGTCACTTGCTTGTGCCCCCTCTTCAAAGGGTCCTGGTTAGACTGAAGCAGTTAGGAGTGTGGGCTCTGGCTGACACAGACCAGAGTGAGGTGCCCTCTCTTTGTAGACACTCCATCTATGTCCGTGGAGCCCGAGATTGTGTTCACTTTCTCGGCTACCGTGTCATCGTGTTAATTAATATTGAGCATGTGGTAGATGTTATCTCTCAGTCTATTTCTTTCAGCTCGATGTTTCCAACCATCCATATCCCATTCTAGGCCTTGTCCCTGGGCAGTGAATCATACAAATACTTGTTTTCTCTTGGTTCAGACATTAGGGGTCATGCTCCCGGGGGCTGAGTATGGAGGACGGACTTCTGGAGCCTGGGACTCCTCGTGTAGGTAGTGTGCAGAACTGGAGACAGGACTGCCGCCTGCCTCTCCCTTCTTTCTGGGTGTTCCCGATTCTTCTCAACTTTTGCTCCCGTCACTGCCAGTCCAGAGTTCTCACTGTCGAGGGCCTTTTCTCTCCTTGTCGCTGCTGAGCCAGCCATTTGCTGGATGCTTCTGCAGAGAGTGGGGAAACGTCCCTTATCATAAGCAAAAGTGGCAGTGACTGGGGATGGGGGTGGGGAGGACACAGGCAGAACAATCTGAGGCGTGACCCTCAGAGCTATCAAAGCTGGGAGTCTGGGCCTTGCCTCTGGGAACAGGAAATGAACAGCAGAGGTGTTCATCTCCCATTACCTGCCGGTCCCATCACCTGTCCATGTGCCTTTGCAATAGTGCACCTCTGTGGAAACCTAACACCTCAAACTCTTGGCTCAGAAATCCCCTCTCGACGCCCTGACTGACGCGCTGCTGTGGAGAGGGCTCTCCCCTCGCCCTGGGATCACTTTCTCAGAGATAACACAGCCGCTGTTCTTTCCATTCTAAGCATTACTATTTCCTTCCTTCTGTCTGCTGCTCCTTTAGACCATTCTTTTTGTAGCTTCCTGAGGTGGAAGGCCGGGTTACTTATACAAGATCTCCATTCTTGACTTACTGTCTCACGTCTGATAACCCCTATTTGTTGAAATGTTATCACGCCTTTTTAAAAGTTTTCGACAGTTTCCTTTAATTCTTTGAATGTACGAGTATTATATTACAGATCTTTTAAAATCTTTGTTTAGGAAGTCCAAAAGAAATCTTTGTGTAGGTTCTATGGCTACTTCCCCCCATTGTGTAGAAAAAATACTTTTGTTTCTTTGCATGTCTTGTAATGTTTGGGGTGGAAACTGGATATCTTTGATAACAGAGTGTAGCAATTCTGGAAACTCTACTCCCCCCACCACGGTTGTTTGGTGTTGCCGTTGTTGGGGTTTGTCTAGTGCCTTTTTTGGACTAATTTTGGATATATATTTTTTGTCATGTGGCCCCTGAAGTCTCTGCTTGGCTAGTTTGATGGACAGCTAATGACGGGACGTTGATTCTTTAAATGCCCAGAACAGTAAGTGTGGAGTCTTCGCTGGGGACCCTGTGTCTGGGTCTGCATTTGTTAGGCTATGCCTCCAGCGCTTCACAGGCTGTTCAGAAGTCTGCCTCGGCCTTCGTTTGGCTTGTGCACAGCCTCAAAGTCAGCCAGAGATGAAATGAAAGATCGGGGCCTTTCCGGGTCTTCCCTGGGCACGTGCACAGCCCTGCACATGGAACACGCCGGAACTTTCCCGAGGCCGCTGTACACGTCTCATCCGCAGCGTTTTCTTTGATGGTGTTTTGGTCAGTCCCAAGTCACATCACTCACTATCTCAGGTAGCTGCAATTTCAAACAGCTGGCAGGTGTTGTTTTATGTTTGTTTGTTTACAGCTGCCCTAGGAATGGGGCTGTTTGAACAGAGTGAGCTCTGAGTCAGGTTCTGTAACAAGCACATTAAGAAGAGAGCTTTGGACTTCTGGCCAAGATGGAGACGTAGGTAGACACACTGTGCCTCCTTACACAACCAAAATAAGGACAACAAAAATTTAGAAACAAAACAACAACCAGAACTGACAGAAAATTGACCTGTATGGAAGTC